>CABFPE010000029.1:1969499-2032233 GCA_900660155.1 Hofstenia miamia | reverse complement strand
AGAGAATAAATTTATTAACAATATTAATTACTTCATTAATTCTGAATCCGCAAGGATTGATCGCATTTGCAATATTTTCGATTTAAAACTATTTAATAATACCATTTCGACTAGGCATTCCTATCTACTTGACTATTTTATAACTGATAGTTCTAATAAATATCGAAGTTTTATATTTGAATCATTCAGTGTTCATAATGTTCTATATTAGTAATTACAAGTTAATTTTGAATAAGAAAAAAGTAATATATTCAAGGAACTTTCGAAAATTTAATGAAAATATTTTTATAAGTTTGCTGAAGAACAACGCATCTATACATTCAATAACGGCGAAGACATGCTTAAATTCATCATTTCTGAAATCACTCATGCATTAAATCGCATAGCTCCGGTAAAAACCAAGGTAATTAACGCCAAATCAAGTCCGCGGTTAATCAACCGCCATCAAGAATCGGCTAAGTCCCACCCAATTAAGATTAATTGGACAAACTATGATAACGCCAAGAAATTAATCACAAAATACCGCTGGATAAATCTAGGAAGAAATGGAATTTTTTAAATATAATATTGGAAAAACTAAAGGTTTATCTAGGAACGTTGAAGAAATTAAGTACGATAATAAGATATATAGGAATAAGAAAGATATTGCAATTATTTTCAACAAAACTTTTGAAAAAATGGGTAAATTTAATTTTGAGCGCGAAACTAATAATAGCCAACTGATAAAAATTGTGAAAAATGTAAATTCTGAATTTACATTAGCTTAATATCATACTATGATTTAAAACAAGCGGTAAAAAATCTTGATAGTAATAAATCGTGTGGCTCTAGCCATTTGCCATACTAGGTAATTAAAAACTATTTTAACATTTTTGGACAATATCTTCTTGTAGCATTTATTCAATGCATTATCGAGAATAACTTCCCTATTATCTTAAAAAATTCTGATATCTCACCTGTTTATAAAAAAGGAGATCCTTCCAACCCAAACAATTATCGACCCATCAGCATTACACATCCCTTTGCTAAAATCTTTGAGAAGCTCTTAGCTAAGCAAATTTGCGCTTTTCTCAATGCAATAGTATTCTATCAGATAACCAATTTGGATTAAGCCTAAGTAGAGTTCAGAAAAAATTAAATCTAATCTGAATAACAATTTGTCGACATCTATTGCCTTACTGGATCTTAGTAAAGCTTTTAATTCAATAAATTTTAATATTTTAAAAAGCAAATTAGAAAATCAAGGTTTCAGTAAAAGTGCTAAAAATCTCATTATGAATTTCTTAAGTAACCGAAGACAACGGGTAAAAATTAACAACACTTATTCTGATTACATTACTACTAATCTAGGTGTTCCTCAAGAAACAGTATTAGGGCCCGTTTTATTCGCACTGTATGTCAATGTTATATCGAATACTTTAAAAAACGGAACGATCTAGAAGCAAAAAATCCATATGACGCAACCAAGCTTTTAACAAAAGATATTGAAAATCTTATTAGGTATTTTAATAGAAACAAGTTAAAAGTTAATCCTGATAAAACACAATTTATTATTTTTACACAAAGGCAATATCAAAAAAAAATTCTAACATCAAAATTAAAGTAGGAGATAATGAAATTAAGCAAAGTAATTCTATTAATTATCTTGGTGTAGTAATTGACAGAGATTTACGTTTTACTGAATATTTTTCATCAAAATGTAGGAAAATGGCCTCTGGTATTAAATATTTATATCATTTGCGCAATGTAGGGCAGTCCTTTCAATCACAAATGCTTAACTCTTTTGTGCTAAGTAACTTTAACTATTGTTGTTTTTTATTCCAAAATATCACATCAAATAATCGATCATCACTAGCAAAAATATTCAATTGGGCAATAAGAACTCTGAATTATATTGATAAGCATAAATCAGTGAGCACTTTTATAAAAGGTGACAATGTTCTTGCACCATTGTACTTTATCGAATATCAAACTCTTTATATGATACACAAGTATGTACACAATTCAAAATCTACGCACTTTTTAAGCAATTATATCAAAACCAATGATAGAAACCACAATTTATTAATCGTCCAGATTCATTTTCATTTAAAGCTTCTAGATTATGGAATGACTTAAATCTCGAAATAAAAAATGGAACAAAATATTAAACATTTTAGAAGAAAAATTAAAAAAATTTTATTATCCGAAGAATCACTATTAGGAATATCAAACAAATTAAGCGCATGGACAAATTTCATTTGACATTTGAAATTTACGCCCTTTAAGTAAGTGTGCATATTTTTAATTTTGTAAATATACATGTATAGTAGTTTGTAGTATTTGTTTGTTTGTTTGTTTTAGAAAAAATTTTGCTTGACTCAATAAGTACTATTAATTTAGTTCAAAACACAAATAATACAATTATTACTATACCACATGTTATCAGGATTGCATATGGAAATTGAAGTTTCTAATCCATCCCATTTCCAGATTATGGAAATGAAAATGGAACGGAAATTGAAATCATTTAATGGGATGGAAATTTAATGAAAATTTTTATAAATGCAATTTCAAAAATAGATATTCTTAATTCTGTGAAAAAAAGTCAAAATACTCTAAGTTTATATAAATATAAAGAAGAGCGTAAGTAGGAAATTCTGAGAGGAGGGTATCTTAGTCATGAGCACGTGAGTGACAAAATTTTGAAAATAGACCCTAAACCCTAAAATAAATAAATTTAATATTAATCATACAAAGCATAGCGAATAAAAAACAGAAATTAGTTAATGTCAAATGATGTTTGTTAAGTCATCGCATCAATGCCATTAATGACATCTACATTCGTTATTAATTCCTGTTTCAAACCTATATGTGCATATGTACACTTTTTATATTTAGTGATGTAAATCTGACATTAAATTATTTAATCTTAATTCGATTTTGAACAGGAATGGAACTCAAATTACCTAAAATAATTACTAGAAATGCTCGTAACCACACAGTTCTATTTTTTATCTCAGTCCCATGTGACTGAGATTGACATGGGACTGTGAGTAAAAGAACCTGGAAATACGGATTTAGGTATGCTACTAATAATTTTTAATTTTTTGATGAAAATAGAAGTCATGCTGTGGAAACCATTGCACCAGAACATTTAATGAGACTGAGTGGAACCAAATCCAATGAGACTAAATAAGACTGAAACCAGTAAAATTTTCATCCCGTAAAACCATTGTGGAAAAATATAGAAATGTTTCTACAATAGTTATGGAAAATGGAAGACAATCACATTTCCATATGTGGGCCTGAATATTATTTAAACATGTAAATTAGGAAAAGTTTTGCTTCAAGGTTGTTTGAAAACTACAAATTAATTTACCTGCAAAGTGCTGACTTATAAAGCACGTTGTGGTAGAAAATAATATGCATCAGCAGAAAAGTTCACATTTTAATCTGGACATTGGTTCTTTGAACAGAATCATTCCATTAGGCAAATGCAAATATCTTCAAATGAATCATCATCAATTATTGAGTAATACATCTTGGCAATCGCGTATTTTGTGCTTTGAAACAAAATTTCTTATGAAACGTCTGCAACTCGATTTAGAGTCTGAATGGTGGAAAGCGTCTTAAAATTTATAACATTCTATATATTAATGGGAAAACTTCCATTTTGGAAGATCACCATGCAATTTAATTGAGATTGTGAACAAATTTTTCGTAAATTATTTCAAAAATGTTTTTGTTTAGCTGTAGTTTTGTTGCGGAGTCAGCAAGTCTGGTTTACTTGCAATGTACACACTTCCGCAATTTTACTCAATGGCTTTCATGAGGCGATAAACCTCGATAATTGAATCATTCAATTATCAGCAGAATTTTATCAACTGAAATAATTTCCTGTGCTCACTGTGCTAACATAAAACGAGAGTATACAGTACTGGAAATATGTATTCGACCACCTTGCTATTTTGAATAAATAATGAACATTCATTGGATAGATTGTGCATGAAATTATAACTAAGTGTTACTTTGATTGAGAAGGGAATTTCTCTATGCATAATACCATAAAATATGTAGAATAACAATTGGCTATTAATTTTTAGTCAAAATTAGAAAACTTGTATTGGGAAAATTGTATTTGGCCACGTGAAAAAAAATTAACAAATGAACAAATCAAAAAAAAGCAAATTCAAAATAGGATACATAAATAAATAATTGAAGGAATATTAGAACTTAGCAACAAAATTCGTTCTTCAAATATTCTATAGGGTGTCCCTTTAAGCGAATAACAGCTTCAAGGCAATCAGGGATTGAAGTGAAATGTCTTTCGATAAAGCTGTTGGGAATTGCATAGAATTCTTTAATATTGCGCTCCACAGCTCGTCTTCAGTGTGAAGAGTATGCTGTAAAAGCCGAAATTTGAACTCTTTCCATATATTTTTGATAATGTTAAGGTCTGGAAAATGACCAGGCCATTCAACAAGGATAGCAGCCCCATTATTGTGGAAGAAGCTTTCATTTCTTCTGAGGTATGACATGGAGCAAAATCCTGCTGATATATTGAATTACTTGTAATGAGTGGCAAGAGTTTCTTCTCTGGAATCTGAGCATATTGAGAATTTTGGTGATTACCAAAGATCTAAACAATCTTGGGAAGTCCACCTTACATATTGCACCTCATACCATGACAGATTTCCGCCATTCTTATTGATCCGCCTAGTAAATTGAGGCAAGAATCTGAACTTCAACATTTTTTTTTGATGAGTATAGTTCCAACCTTGACTTGTCTGAAAATATAACATTAAACCAATTTTCAGACGAATTGTCTCTCATCAACTTGGTCCACCCCAGACGGCGTAATCTTTGCTTTGAGGTTAAGAATGGACTTCTGGGTCGCCACAAAAGTCCCAATTGAGTACTTCTTCAGGAAGGTTTGCCTAGTTCTTGCCGTTACGAGGTGACCGTCAGGGCATTCCTTGCGAATTTCCTCTGAGCTCTTTCTGGGATTGTTTTCAGAAGTGAAATGTCTGAGGATATCCAGTCAGTACTTCGAGGGTGCTCTACGATTGGGATATATTACGTTGTCTCATCCCTCCCAAATGTTTGGAGATAAACAACTCGTGGATAGCAATAGGTACGTAACCAGGAATCATATATGGCGAAGAAAAACTGTTATTAGGTATTTTCAAAATCAATTGACTAAAACTAGCTCAACCAATCCAAATTATTTACAGATTCTCTGATTTGGTCTGAAGTGGCCGAATACATTTTTCCAAGAAAAAATTAGCTAACCACAAGCATTGTAGGATTTCTCCTTGAGATTTAAAGTAAACAGTGATAATTATGTTTCAGCATTTATGAATTCCTCTTTGGTGCAACTCCAAATCTAATTTAAAATTTCCTATGACATTCTTGGATTCAATTTCTTGGAAATATTTATGACAAATCATTGGTGGCCGAATTATTTTTCCAGTACTTACAATTTGAAAATAATTTTGCTACCACATAAATATTTAGAGAATCCCATTTATTGAATATATTGATCTACAAATTCATGTGACTAATAAGCTCGTTGTGTTACCCAAAGCATGGTTGCCGTTTATAGAATAACCATAATATGCCTAGTCGAAATTTGTTAGCCATTTATAATCTCAATATTTCGTCCATGCAACATCTGCATTATGTAATAGATGGTGAATGATGGTTAAATGCATGTAGGATACATGTGGTAATAGCAAATTAATAACTTGTTTTCGAAAATAAACCAAAGTGCAAGCTCAAATTCACAGGCAACAATTTTATATATTATGAAATTGTACTGATATCACAAGCAGTTCTGAAACATTCAGAAACATATTTTTAAATAAAACTATTTTTTGTTTGTTTTCCAATAGAACTGGTATTGTTAGGCGCAAACATTGAAAATGGCAACAAATTAATAGTAAGTATTTGTTTACAATCTACCATTACAAATGGGAAACAACTTCATGTTTAGTAATTGTTTTCTATCAAATATAGCTGCTTACTAAAGTTTTGACCAACACTACAAATTTGAATCTATCAAAATGTTGTTTTTTGGTCAAAACAATGTAAAATAAATATTTACCTATGAAATCTTTATAAATATAATATATATAACATAACACTTTAGAATTTTCTTGAAACTCAATATAATTACTGTATATGTTACAAAAAAATTTATGGACTTCAATTACTGCCATATTCTATAATCAAAATAAATTCCTTTTCTACCATGCAATTATAGTATTCACACTGCTGTACATAATGGTATGGTACACAGAGGCCGTGCAAGCGAGGAGCAGTTGTTCTCCTAAAATTGAAATAGCACAAAAAGCCTCCCTACATTGAATGTTTTTAACAGTAAAAGTACTCTTAGTTATCTAGTATGACAGCTAAAATTATTACCTCCACCTTCCTCCCCCGCACCTAACGAAAATTCGTACCGCCCCACTAATGTTACCATATCATAATCGGCAACTGTGAATAAAAGGCTGAATGAGGCGAAAAACACTTTTCCCATATATTACTATTGTATATAACAAGTTACTTTAAGAAACTAATGCAAAAATCTAGAAATTATTAATATCTGTTTGGTTACTTGAAATGTTGATTTTGTAAAACTTGCATTCAAATATGTTGATTTTATTCATAATAAACAAAATTACAATCAATCGATTTAAGTACGTTAAAAATGAATATATATATATATATATATATATATATATANGGGGCAGGGGGGGGGCACTATAGAATTTACTAAAGAAGTTATTTCAAAATTTTAACAAAAATAATGCAATTGGTGGGATGCACAATTGAAAATAGATGGTGACAAGAATTAATAATTATGCTGAGCAGTTGTGTCATTTTCATGTTGCTAGCAACACAAATATAATTTACTTTGTTTTGATATTTTAAGTCATGTTCCATTTTTACAGTATAGCATTGTACACAAAAAAACTTGAAGCCCACACAATAACCACTTCATAAAGAAATTGAATAACACAATACCTGCATTAAATCTTTGTCAATATCAACACCTAAATATGTAACATGATCAGATTGTTTTATTGGAATACTTTTAACAATTAATTCGATCTTGTTTGTTATTTCTTTTACAGAATTGGTGGAAAATATAATGAATTGCATTTTTTTAATATTAATTTTTTATTGATTGGATGAAAAACACCTAGAAAGATTTTCAATATCACTTTGTAAACTTTTTGTGGCCATAAATGCATCATTATCTGTATTTATGAGGCAAGTATCATTAGCAAATTGTTATATTTAACTATGTTTTACATGTTTAATTATGTCATTTACATATATTGCAAATAAAATTGGCCCTAATACTGTGCCTTGAGGCACTTCTCGATCGGTTTTAATATAATCAGATTTCATATTATTCATTTAAACACGTTGTTTTCTATTTTCGAAAAAACTCATAAGTAACTTAATTGAATTTTTTGAAATCCGTAATTTTTAAGTTTAATCGCCAAAATTTCAAAGTTCATTGAATTAAAAGCTTTGCTTACGTCTAGAAGTGCTATGCAACTGGATTTATTTTGAGATTTATTTGAAGATATTTTTTCAGTAATTGAAATAATTGCATCACTTGTACTATTTTTAGCGCGGAAACCATATTGTTTAGATGATAAGATATTCTCAGATGCAAGGTATTGGTTGATTTGAATGTGCAATAATTTTTCGAATAATTTACTAAAAGGGTGTGTTATTGAGATTGGCCTATAATTTTTAGCAATGAGGGGATCTCCCTTTTTATACAAAGGTGTTATGTCTGACTTTTCATTATTTCCGGAAATTTGTTTTCAACTATACATTGATTAAATGCAAATGATAGATGTTCACCAAATATATGAAAGAATTTCTTAATAATAAAGTACGGTAAATAAAAGGAACCTGAAGATTTATTAACGTCTAAATTTTGTACAATAGTTTCTAATTCTCTTAAGGTAGACAGCCTAAATTGATTACAATTTGGTTGCCTACGTCCTGATAGAGAAGGTTTAGGAAAATTAAAGTTACCAAATTCTTTAAATGCCTGATTTAAATGATTTAGCATCCTTTTTTTATCGGTAAATATTTTATTATCAACATTAATTTCTGAAATTTCACTATTGAGCCCTTTCGATTTTCTAATAAAACGGTTTAGAAATTTCCTCTTTTGTTTAGAAGAATTTAAATTTTCAAAACATTGACGTTGTTTTAAAGCTAAATTTTTAGCGCGTAAGTCCTTAATAAATTTCTTTGATCTTTCATAATTAGTCCAATTTATTTCTGTCGGATTAGCTTTAGCTAGTTCAAGGAGTTTCTGCTTTATGTTTACTTGATTATCAGTCGTGTTTAAATTAAATCGTGGTGATTTAGTAGCCACTCAGCGGATTTTTAGCGGTGCTACTTTGTTTAGGGTTTGATTGACCGGTGCCGCGATGTAATTTAGCATGTGGAAACCAGAATTTAGAGTAAAAATATAGTCGAATGGAACATTTTTAAGTAAATTTTCCATAATCTCATCTGAATAATGTTTGAAATCCCTAGAAAAATCAATTAATGTCGTTTTCGAGTAGGAGTTTTAGTGTTGGTTATTTTTAAATTATAAATAGCGCATAATTCTTTCAATGATTTTTTTCATAAAAATTGAAATCGTTGATGTTAAAGTCACCTATTTTGTTTAGTGAGTAATTATTGCTGGGAATATCTGAAATTTCATTGCATTTATACTTTATATACTCTACAAGAAAGTTCTTATTTGGATTATAAGTAACATTAATAAATTCATTTTCTGAAGAATCTGCAGGTGATTTAATTTCGATCCATAATGATTCAAAAACAGAATGATCTGATTCAAATTCTTTCTTTTGTATTGGATTTAAAACTTTTGGTACAATTAGCATGAGGACACCACCTCTACTATCCCTATTTTTAATAAAAACATTAAAATTTTCGAGGTCTGGATTGAACAAATTTGGATTGATATAATTGTTTAACCAAGTTTCCGTAATAGAAAAAATTGAATTTGAGCCAAATTGAGATGCAATTTTAAGAAAATGATTTCTATTTGAATTCAGACTTCTGGCGTTTAAATAAACATATTTAAAATTATTTTTATAATGATGAATTGCAATATTATTTATATATCAGGACTCAAAACTAGTGAAGTGCGCTCATGACGCTAAATTACTTAATTATTGGCAATCAGACGGTAGCATTAAGCACCCAAATTTGGATAGACATTAACATATGCTACACCAACAACACAAAATGGGTGTGAAAGAGTATTTAGTGGATGCGGAAACACTCTTACTGATAAAAGAAATCGCCTCAGTCCAGCACAAGTTAATAAAGTTTTAGTTATCCGCTCGCATAAAACTTTTTAACCATTACAATTTTCCATGAATTTTATTTGTATTGTTCTTAAAACAGCCTTTTTTATGATTTTCTGAAATTGTTCAAATTATGGATATGTTTTAATTGTTGCATTGAAAATTACTGTATTGCACTTAGTCGGTTCTTTTGAAATTTTTTATATCTTACTACTACAAACGGCCGACTACGGCTCAAACCTTACGGCCAGAGGCCGGCTACGGCCAACGCATTACGGTTAATGGCTGGCGACTGCCAAAATTTATTTTTCACGGCTGGCTACGATCAAGAAAATTGCCTTGGCCGCAGAACACTACTCGATGGGACAGAGCCAGCGCGCGAATTTAGAGCGAAAATGAAAGAAGAGATTCTGCTCCATCATGTGGTGCTTTCTCAGATGGAGCACAGCTTTAGTAGTTCTTGAGTTATAAGAATTTAAAATTTTTTATAGGATCATGTAATTTTTTCAAAAATTTTCAAGCTGTTTAAGGGGGCATATACAGCTGTTTTTGTTGAAAATTTCAAAAATGGGATTTTTACTCTAAAGGGTACTATATTCTCTGGAGAATCCATCAGGAAACGTATTATGAGTATATCTGTCTGTTAAAAGGCTTTATTTTAAAGATTAATGTTGGGGGTCAGCACTAAAATTTAGGTAAATTCTATGAGGCTATAATAATAATAACAACTAACAGAACCATTGATCTTACTAAAATAAATTACATTTTCTTTTACTATGCTATTTTTATTATTCTCCGTAGTTTCAAGAGTACTTTTTTAAAACACATTCAGCTTTAAAATAAATTCAGCTGGTTTATAATAATGTTTATATTTATATAAGTAATATCTTGTAATTTGTCCGTTTCCAAAAAATATGTTTTTTTTGCAATTAAAACCTATCTACTTCTTTAAAGTTGGATAAAATGTCTCAAATTTTGCATACTTGCTGGTTAGAAGGTTATTAACAATAGTTAGCATGGATATTGCAATAAGCCAAGTAGTTTTTGATCTGTGGTCAAGCTTTTGTCAGGGGATGATAAAATTGGCCATTTATTGTATGTGAGTATGGTAGAATTTTAAAATTATATAACTCAAAAACAATACCAGTATATGGAAAATCCATTCTAACTAATGATCATATGCTGTAAAATAGTATATATACCAAGTTTGGAGACAATTAGACAAAAAGTGTTGTACTAGATAGATTGTTAAAATACTGCTATTTTTTGGCCAAAATGTCCATTTTGTGGCCATATGTATGGCCACTCAGTCAGAAAAATTTTTTTCACATATTTCACTCTCTCAAGTCATGGTGATATCAAAAAAGAGACATAGACTTGTTTGTAAAATATTTTTCTTTAAAAGGTACTAAAAATGTATATGCCCCCTTAAGGTTAGTATAATATTTTCCCTGTGATGTCCTGTTATNCAAGCATATTCTGATAATGAATTAAAAAAGTCTTATATGTTTCTTGGATATGAAGGTGGGTGTATGCGTACAATGTTTTACAAGCCGACAAAATTTCATATTGATATCATTAATAGTTTTTTAACAATATAACCAAAGACTGACAATATTAACTAACACATACGGGGTTTATCAGAGATTGAATTGGAGCGATATTTTGAAGCTTACCAGGTATTCTTTGAAAGACACATTTCTGAAATTCAATTTTTAGTATTTAATACATATATTTTCATGTAATTTATGTGCCGAATCTTCCATTTTTGAAATACTAACAAATAAGAATCATTTGACGATTTTTTATTGCAGATATTTCCAACCAAATATTCGAAATTTTTTCAGAGATATTAAAATATCATATTTATTCTCAGGAAACACTACACATAATGAAATAATGAATGCATGTGGATAAGGATGGGTTTTTGAATTTACAACGTGTTTCTCAAAAGATATTGTTATACATTATACATTACAATTAATTAAATAGACCAAGTTCGGTATAGGACCGATTGAGTGATAAATTTATAGATATGCTTTACCGTATAACTTGCTATCGATTCCCTCTGAAACAACCATATTAGTGACACAACTAGGAAATTTTGTAAACAACTATTTGGGTTATTGGAAAGTGAATAAACTTTTGTTTCTTCTTATTTTCAATCAAATCCAAAGATTTTATCAGGGTTGGCCAAATTCCAAAATTGGCATTGAGTCTAGAACATTTTTTCAAACTTTGGAAATCCGCTAATGGGTACTATTTGGTCCTTTTAATTTTGTGTATATATTTCCAACAATTGTTACAATATCAATACTATGGTTGGATTAGGAATTTCAAGTTTACTTAACTTAAAATTATTTTCGTGAATTGTACAGAGTTCTGCGGTACCACAAAAATCTTTTCCCGGTCCCTGCCTTGACCATACCGTTGAAACTTCTCAAAACAAAAGTATCGCTTAAAAATTTTAACCTTAAACAGCATGGCGTTTTTCTAAATTTACAAAGAATTTTCTCTAAACCCATTACCAAATTGGATAATCTTGGTGCATGGGTAGTTCTATTGGCGAACATAATTTACTGTAATGTTGAAAATTTTTTTTAAAACGTATTGCTGTGGCGGAGGTTTTTTGTTCATGTATTTAGAAGATTTTGAGCCCATAGAGGAAAATGTGCAAAGATATTCCAAACCCATTGAAGGGTGCCATGCGCAAAGTTAGAGGGTACGGGGCGTCTTAATGGGACAGAGTCAGTGCGCGAATTTAGAGTGAAAAAGAGAGAGAAGACTCTCCGCTATCATGTGGTGCTTTCTCAGATGAAGTACAGTTGTAATAATTCTTGAGTTATAGGTGTTTAAAATTTTTTTATACGATCATTACAATACTTCCATTCACGGTGCAACATTTTTAAATCCAGTTTCATATCAAAACAGTACTGGTACCACACACTCTAGAATTGGATGATTTATTAGTTTCTTATGCCTGTATTTTTAAGGAAAATATTCTGAATGCCTTTAAGATTTTGTGTTATGTATTTTCAAAGGAGTTATAGCTGTTTCAATTGCAAATGTTTTGACTGGGTTATTGCTTTGTATTTAGCTTTACAATTTTTAGGTATGAGAAAACAATCAAAATGTTATTGAAATAATTTTTGACAGAGTTGTTTATATGAATGGAGATCCTATGGGAAGGAGGTAGAGAAGGGGTTCGGATAGTGAATTTAATATACCGGATAACGGATATCCAGATCCGGTTGTACAATTGCAGATATTACCGGATCCGGATGCTGGATTCCGGTACACCCTTAGAAGCCTGTGGGAATAAAATTTCCATTGAAAATAAATGGGAAAAAATAATACAAAATCCCATTGCACTAACGTGGGAAAAAATTCTCTTCAGAACTAAATTTAGTGTATGAATTCATTCAGAAGATTTTGAATAATTAAAAGAGTGCATGTTTGTGAAAATCCTATTATATCACCAATTGGATGTAAATTCAATTAACGTAATTTGAGCTGTAATATTTTTGACTCAACTAAATACATTTATGCAAAACTTTTAGAATAAACTAAATTTTTCACCCTGAAGTTAATTTCAAATGATACAGATAAGATCTTTATATTACTTTATAGTCTTAGCAACAACCAATTAGAATTGATGATGTAATTGAACATCTGGTATTTGGCATTTTCATGAAATTAAATTCAATTGCATCTACTTCATTTTTCCCTTTATAAATTGACAGATAGGATAAAATTTTTTTCAAAATTTTGACTCGTGAAGAACTATGGCTACGAACAAAATTTGTTTGCATTGCATAGTAAACCAATAGCGTATAAACAATTGATGATGAGCTAGATAATATATTAATTTTAGGATATATAAATTTGTAAAAAACCTCTTTCACTTACAGTTAAGCATAGTGCAGAATCTACGCCGCACTTTCTCTAGTTATTTGCTGACGTCACATGGCTCTGCTTAAATTTCTTGTAATGTACCAACAATGTAGAAAAATGCAAAATTTGGCAATAGTGTATTATAGTTTCAGGAATGGTACAAAAATACCACATTTTCAGATTATGGACATAGGCTTTGTACTGAGTCAGATTGATTATGGTAGGACGAAGTTAAAACGTGGTTTTATAGGCACAAAATCAATATTATTTGAAGCTTTAAAATATAGTATATGAAATGCTCATTAAATTTTCAGTTGAGTTAATATGTAATTGTAGAATTGCCTTCCAAGCCTAATATTGCTTGAACAAAATCTATGAATCTATTTCCTGGCCAGAATGGCGGGAAGGGTTCCAACTGTACTTGCATAGTTGATGTTTACTTTGGCTTCACTCGTATCAACACTCATTACTTGTAATGAATGCTTCGATAACAATTACTGTTTAGGTAATCTTCACTGCAGAGTTTCTCTGGGCATCCGACTGAAGCCAATCAATTAATCACCAACTAATCCATTGTGGTTTCCCTTTTCATTTCGTTGCTGATTCAGCTCATGTACCCTAGCCCTAGTGCAGTGCTAATATTATTTAAGACGCAATTCGACTTAGCTCTGTAACCAAATATGTAAAATAAATGTGATAGATTAATGCGTAAATCATATTTGTGCCACCAGTGGCCCACCAATTAGCCACCAGTGGACCACTGATGGACCACCAGTTTGCCGCTGGTGGTCCACTGGTGCACGGGTGGCCAAACCCCACCTGGTGGCCCACCGCATCTGTCACTGGTGGACCACCAGCGGTCCACCAGTATTTGGCTACGTGGTTAATTAGTTTACTGATATAAAACAGTCTCATTATCAGGATTGTTATAAACAACAGTGTGGCATAATCCATCAGAAACCATGTATGGTCAAAGTGAGAGAAAGAATGGAAATAACTAAGACTAAAATGTAATATTGATTAAAATGATAGATTATTTATTTTGTAAAATGTTTGAAGCAGTTTTTATATTTAAATTAACTCGGTAGTATTTGGCAAACATCAGATGACCAAACAGCGTATACTAATTAATGCTGACGTTGGGTAATTAAAGCAGAACAAGAAACGCGGGGAAATTGTAAACAAGCTTCAATCAACAGGTACTAACCAAGTGTTTGATTATTTACTTAAATGTGCTATAAATATACATTGATTGTTAGATTCAATGATGAATGAACTTTATTGGATTTACTTCGTTAATTTTTGTCAGGTTATTTATTAGTTAAATGGAAAGCTAAACGTTCAAGTACTAGAGTAATCGTATGGTGGTCCCCAAATACAATTAACGGAATTCTGGAGCAGCCTCACACTCAGCCTTTTAAAAGTGCGGTGAGGGCGGTAGCTGCAGATTTCTCGATGTGCTTATAGTTTACAAATAGGGATAGGGATTTTACCCGTTATAGCTTTCCTATCGTTCGTTACTCACAGATTATTATGATTACATTTAGATTGCTCTACATGTTTACTGTACAGTTCTTGTGTATGATGTATTTACTATTTAGTAATTTAGTGGACCTATCGATTGATTTACGAACTAACTTTCTTGCTGACTGCATTGATTGTTCACATGTACGAAGGGCTAACATGTATTGATATATCTGTAGGGCTATTACATGTAAGGCAAAATAACAAGCTAAAGTACCACAGTTGCATTATTTCCTTTTGTTTACATAGTCAAATAACAAGGAAAACCAATGCACTAAATTATTAAGTTTTCACACACACACTATCACTGAGTTAACCATCCACACACTGATTCACCAACTGGTTTCCACTGCGAAGTTCAAGCAGAAGCTGGAGCTGTCACCAATGAAGATGTCTCTTGATGCGCATGGATCTGCGCCGGGTTTCGACCCTGTATTCCATCCACTGTTCTCAATCTAAATAAACCGTGATTAGTTAAGCATTCGGGAACGCTAATGCAATATAATTCATTAATAAGCTACACAACAAGTTAGGTTGAGAAAATTAGGGATCTGTCACACCCTATAATCTCATACACCCTGAGAATGGATTAGCAACTCTTAACTTATTACAAAATTAATGTTGGCAAGATTCTACATTAGATCTAAAATATAGAGGTTAATGTAGCATCATCCAAATTAATCAAGCTGCTAACGTTGATTTGGAAAGAGAATAAAATTGAAGACAAATTATGATTAAGAATATTGTAAAACTATGCAATCAGTTTAGATTAATTTGTATTATGCAACCAAGTAAAAGCAAGTGTCAATTATGAGAGATTAGTATCTGTCGGTAATAATACTTTTGTCAAAACCAAGGGGGCAAAGTCGCTTCCATTATTTTTAGCCGCCATCTTGGCAGACGAACAGTTCAAATTTGAAATCGACAGGTACTTTTCCGAAAATACTATGAATAGATTAGATTCACTGTAAACAATTGATAAAGAAATTTATTTGGAATTCTTACATTGTTCTATTAATACAGTTTGATTATTTAATAGAATGTCAAGCTAAATGAGTTGTGTTTAATAGTGCACTTATGTTAGGTAGAGGGGTTTTTCTCTCGTTTAGTTGACTATCGATAATTTACTTCATTTATTAATTATAATAGATTCGGAATATGGTTGCATGACCGAAACCTAGGAATTATATCTATAATATTTTAGATCCAAATTATTGACTATAACATGACCAATAAAGTGACCAAGCATGTATTAATTATTAAATGTAGGTTATTAAAGCCAATATATTTCGGTAATGGCTACATGTAATATTAATAGAGCAGCTAGTAACAAGTTTGGTTGCATTATCATGAAACACTTGTCTTGAGTATACACCGGATAGGGTGCACATAAGTTACATCATTTAGCTGAGAAGTGGAACTCAACCAAATGGATCCTCAGTGAACAAGTGAAACTGGATGTGGAGTCAGCTTCGGATAGATGCCCACTATCAATCATTGGAGAAAATGCTGCGTGGCTTCGTCACCTAAATAGTGAATAGTTAAATCTAGTTATGTTACATTAACATAAGTATACAAAAGCTAAGCAGTATCTCCCACGTAGCCAAATACTGGTGGACCACCAGTGGTCCACCAGTGGCAGATACGGTGGGCCACCAGGTGGGTTTTGGCACTATTTACAAATCGCACGTATAAAGAAAATTGAATTACAAAGCGCATATATATATATATATATATATATATATTTAATTTAAACTTTTCAATAGACAGGTAAGAAGCAAATGTATTACAATTACAACATAAATCCTTACCGAATTTCAACAAATCCAATCTTTTGCAATTAACTTCATTCATGACGCAAACCTTTTAATGCATGATAATAGCTAACCCTTTCGGTCCTAATGGGACATATATGTCCCAAGAACATTTTCCAAATACTAAAATCAATTTTAACAACATATTTGCCCATGGTCGAAAAACATATGTATTACAACAAAAATTTCAATTTTGCTTATGGTAGCTAAGGAGTGTCATAATAAGTGAGAGATACCGAAAAAATGATTCAAAGTTAATTGTGCAAAAGTCGGATCGAAAGGGTTAAAGAAACCTAAACATCGCCCTTTACAATAAAATGTTAAAATACAACAAAATCTACTTATATTCCACGTCGTTGGGCTTTACAGAAAAAACAATAAATGATAAATTAATAGTGATCTAAACATGAAAATGAACATTTTAAATGTTGTTTCAAATTGCAGAGAACTAAATTATTGCTACTTTACACTCTGTCTATTAAAAATTAAAATTGGGATAAAAAAATAAACTGATCAAAGCTGATTACAAAAAACTATTATAATGAATGCTTGTGTCATCTTGCCACTCGACCACCGTCTCTATCAACAAAGTTCTCTAACCAAATCCGAACAATATTCGATATCTCAAAGTCTGTACAACACTTCGATGCTCGGGATTTAAACGAACTGCATCTAAATAAAAAAGCCTAAAGTAGTGAAGAATTTTGGACGGCAAAAATTACAATTCTAACTGCAAGTGAATATGAATTGTGGCTTAAATTAATGATTATAAAATATATACATGACTACAAGTTAGTGACAATAGAGAAAAATAATAAATGGCACTTTAGAGAATAACAAATATACCTTGAATAACTGAAAATAATTTTTTTCTTCTAAGCCAACTTTGCTTCCCCTTCCTGTCATGTTCAAATGCTTTGCCAAGTCATTAGTGATGAGTTTGTTCATTACTCTTCTCATACATTCCATAAAAGTAGTCCCTCCTACCATTGATAACCACATTTTCTAAATATTATATTTCTAAATGCAGAAGAACCTAAGAATATTGATTTTTCGTATTTTTGTGACATAATTAGTTTTGACACTTTTCAAGTACATGATATAACGAAAATATTGGTAATATATTGTGATCCGCCACTACTACGAAAACTTGACTAGATTTTTATTGTCATTGCATTATTGATTTTAAAAATCCTAATCCAATACAGAAAAAAGATATCAATAAAATGTACAAACCAAACGAAGCCGGAAATCGTTATTTGCTAGTCGGGTTTCATATAGTTGAAAATCTTCCATTAATGAAATTGGAAGTTCAGTAAAGTCTGAATCTCAGAAGGTCCTTCTCCGATTGATTGATTTGGAGTGACTGATGCCAAATCTGACAACGAGCACTGAATTTTAGCAAGTTCTCGCCAAATCCCTTTCAAATTCTCTAAACAGCAATACAAAAAATTACAGTCAATGAATATTATTAACTATTTAATAGATTTGCATAAAAATTTAGATTGCAATCAAGTTATCTTTACAAAAAGTGCAAAATGAGATCCTGCATATTAAATGAAAATATATATATTTAATAAACAATTTTTATATATAAAAAACGTACTTTCAACCATCTTGGTGAAATTTGAGAATTCATCTGTATTGATATGGTGCGCACTTGAAATGCTAGGAGTTTCTGATACCATTTTGAGAGTACTAACAGCAGCGGTGGTGATGGTTGGCAAACTTGACTGAGTAATCGAATTTGGAAAACGCGGAAGATCTTGAGTAGAATCTAAATCAATATATTAATAATTTCTAAAGTCAAATACAGTGAACATCAACTATAGAGGATTTCTACTGTATTCATATTTGAAGCAAGCAAAATTTTTTATACTGACGTGTAATTTCATCATCTGAAGCAGAACTAAAGTCCTCCACACAGTCAGCATGCTTGATATTGGTAATACGTCTTTCTTTGAGGAGAATTCTTCATCAGACGAGAGACTACTTACGAATGTGGCCTTCCTACATTTCTTTCTAGCAATATCTAGAGTATCTAAAACTAATAGTTAGCTTGTGGAAATCACATTAAAATCAACCTGCCCAACCAAGAATTCTTATTTGGTATTTAAGCCAGTTTTCATTAGGTGGAGCAAGCTTTTTTCTTGAAGCATCAATAGCTTTTCGAGGCCAATAGCATTCTTTGCGGCCAATTAACCAACACGTTGGCACATATTCTGTTGTTTCATCGTCTGTGAAAACAACAATCGCAAACATGATAATACTAAAAATTATATAAATTGCTAGAGGTTTTATGAAAATTGGGAAATTTATTATAACGTAGAGGTAAAATTTAATTAATCAGAATAAATGATTTCTAGATAATTAGAAACTTCACGTGGATTAAATTGAATACAAATGATATTTTTAAATTGATAATAGAAAAAATTACAAAAATTCACATATTCTTTTCATTGCAACTTAACAATGGCACAATTACAAATTTTCCAATTTCATAGCTGAATGATAAACAAATAGACAGAATGTCATTGAAGTCAATAAATTTCTCAATATTGAGATTGGGAGCAGAAACAGAAAAAATGTTGATGTTAGAAGAGGGAGTTGGGTAGCAAAATAAATTTTCTTTATGCACATATTGAAAACAAGAGATTAATTGACAATGATCTTCTGGTAATTTGTTGACTCTAAGAATGTCTTTAGTTTGAGTCAATACAATAGAATTGATGGACAACTTATGACCATTAACTGCAAAAAGATTTTGACTCAATAAATGAGAAATTCCTAGTCCAGGTCCTTTTTCTGAAATCCTGTGGTGCAGCTGTGATATCGGTGCAGTTGAAGTTCTAATACACCTCTTAATCGTATTCATAAAGTTTTCAAAAGGAAAACAACTGAAAGTTTCCACGGGGCCATGACGCAAAACGTTTTCTTTAATATGTGAAAGTAAATGAACAACATAAACATTGAAAATATGTCCATAAATATTGGTGCCATCTTTAATAAATTGCAACATCAATGAATGTGCATACTCATATAGCTCAATTGAATTACGCTCACAAAAAATTCTCATTGCTACACATAATAGCATATAATGTTTGAAAAACTTGGTAGGTAAATGCCGCAGAGCTACAATTCCACAGTAAAGACAAATAGTTCTGAATTCTGTTGCTTTGAAATAAGCAAGTTCAGATAATGAGCGACATTTGCGGTTAAAATCAGAAGTTAAGTTTTTTCCACACGATATCAAATCCTTAGAAATCTTATTGACGATGTGACTAGGTTGTCGATTTGGTAAAGGTCCATCAATCCAATAATGGATCAATTTTTCATCACACCTAAATATACTAAATGCATAACGTCAATGGGAAAAGCAAATATCATGTCAATTGCCAAATTTTCGAAAAGCGTATTACCAGTATGATGTTCTTCTTGCTGTCTAGATCTAAATGAAGCATCAGTTCTACATTCATAGTGAACGTCTGTATAAAGCACTCTGCCATCATAAGTTCCTTTTTGTGAACAAAAGTCACATCCGTAATATCCGGAATACTGCTTAACACATTTAACAAATGCTTTTGCAGGTGCGTCTGTAGCAATATATTTTACACTAAATTGAAATCGAGTGCCATTAAAATCTATACCATTTTTTAATTCATCTATCAGCTTTGAAAGATACTCATTTAAATTAGGCTTGCCTTTTCCACAAAAACATGCAACAATATACACTTTTAAATCAGAAACATTTAAGAATTTGCACAATATTGGCCAGAAACCAATTGAATTAGATTTGAATAACGGCAATCCATCAATGTTTAATGCAATGTTTAGAACTTGAACATTACGAAGTAATTTTTTCCCGAGTTCTTTTAAGATGGCTGAAAATCCGAAATATACGAAGTTTGATGTAACACATTCTCTGGATATACCCATTACAGTTCGAGCATCCGAAGGAAAAGATTTTTCAGGGAAATGAACTGCTAATAAATGCAGGAGTGAGCTTAAAGCTAAAAGGGATATATTGAATTTTATTGACCAAGTTTTCAGATCATCTAGTAGTGTTGGTGTTTGTGAAGATTCACTAGATTCACTCGAACATGTTGAATAATCAGCATTATCAGAATCAGCCATTGCATGAGAAAAAGTTGGAACTTCGTCAATTACTTCCTAAATGCACATATTTGTAATAGATGTATTGATAAATTAAAAAGTTTCAAATTGCTATTCTAATTAAAAGCATGTATATTATTTTAAGCATGTTGCAACATCACCAACCTCTTCGGTCTCAGATGATAATGCATTTGCAAAAGACTGTGCTAGCTCCGCAAGTCTTCGTCGTTTTGTTCTTCCACTAGACATTTAATGAGCAACTATCTAAAATAACACAAATTTGAATAATCAGAACAATACTTCTTATAAATATAGTGAATTCGCTTTACTGAATATCTTAAGATATCTATCTACAAATTCAAAGCTTTACATATGTTAAATAGAAATATTTAGCAAACTCGCAATATTACAAATTGGTGCTCAAATTATAAGCTAAATCATTAATTGTTATTCACACTGTTAAAAAAATTCAATTTAGCCTGATAGATAACATAAACAACCAACAACTTGGCAACACACGAAAAGCCCGCAGTATATATTTTAGCGCAACAGCTTATAAAAATAGCTATGTATTAGTGGTAAATATAGAAGTATAGAAGTATTTATGCAAATCTGTTTACATTTAGTTTAGAGCAAGTCTTCATCCTCAGTGAAATTTTTAAATTGGAACAAAATCATCTGGGTTTTCTCTTTTAAAAGCAAATTCGATTTGAATGCAATGAAGCACATTGACATCAGGGCTTTCACTTGCATAATCGAGTCCGAATATGAAATATTTCCTTTTCAAATTCTTTACTACGAAATTAAAGTCTCGAGAACACCACAAGCGAGCAAAAAATATGACAAGATGTATTTAAGATTAATGATTCAGGAGAGGTGTTGTTAGTAAAAGTTCAGGAGAGATAAAGCTTCAACTATAGCTGCCATTACCATTTTAACCTGTTAAAGGTACTAAGGAACGCATATATGCTTTTTAATACTGAAAAAGTCCTAATTTACGGAAAGTTTTTTATCCTGCTGATCATATTTGCGGACATGATGTTCTTTCGCAATAGATCATACACAACATGAAGTTGTATTATAAAATTGTAGGGCGTTATCGCAGATCAGGGGACTCTGATATATAAACATAGTTTCTACGCAACACTGTATATGACGTCTCTAGAACCTAAACCTAAAACCTAAATTTTTCAATATTTTATAGACCTAAACCCTAAACAATGAATTTTTAACATTTCACTACATAAACCCTTAGCATGTTATTTGACGTCACTTCGACTTTTAGAAATCAGAGTCCCCTGATCTGCAATAACGCCAAATTGTAGTATGTTAAACAAAATTGTTAATAATCGTCAAAATGCAGTCATATATTTAAACTGTTGTGTTATAAGTGTATCAGTAGTTATAATAATTAATTGGAATCGCCATTATTTATTGTTACAATTAATATATTAACACAATCTAGTAGTCAGACAATGTAATTGCAAGGAAATTAATAATTCTGCTGTACATATAATTCTAATAGCATATCTATAAATCTTGCTAGTTCATTATTAATTCCAAAACTTTGGGATTTACAAGCAACTACAACGATATCTGAAAATTTAAAGCAAATGTTAGTTCAAATTAATGTACAATTTATAATTTTTATTACAACCTATAAATTAGTATGAAAACAAATGAAGGAATGGGTGTTTATTTCAGTAAATGAAGAATAATTATTCTAGAATAAAATTCTAAGAAATAAATATAATTAAATTTATTGTAATCCGACATATTGAGAATAGGAATTCTACTTTCATAACTACTTAAATGAGGCATGAACGAACAGAAACCAAATATGAGCCTCAATATCTAATATACAATAATTAATAATTTCGCTAATTTTAAAATTGCAAGGATGCGCATGCGATTAAATTGATGTCCCATCGCTAATTTAAAACTTGATATTTTAAATTTAGTAATATTATTTTGCAAACCTGTAAACACATATGGATATGTCAAATATTATTAAATTAAAATAAATATTTATGAATAGCATTGTTATATAATTTAAGAAATGTAACCTAGTAACACAATTATGGAGTAACTTAGCAATTATATTCCTTTAATTCATAATATTAAATATGCTACTAACATTGATTTTAAAATTTGGATATCAATAAATGAGAGTGATGAGAATTTTAAATTTAATAAGTGTTACTACTTTATTTAACAAAATTTTATTTATTCCACAGAATAATAGTCAATAGAATGTTGTTTTAGAATCAACGATAATAAATAAATCAAAGACTTGTTCTCTATGTGTTGCCTAAAAGAACATACAAATACCACTATATAGTGGCATGCAGCAAGCAACAATTGCCGCTTTCTGCCACTATTTAACCAGCGGTGGGCCACTGGTGGCTATTAGTGGTTATAGCTTTTGCCTCTGCCACTATTTTACCACTGGTGGACCACTGGTGGGAACAGGTGGCCACCGATTCCACTCGTTCCCCACCAGTGGACCACTGGTGGTGGCTACATGGGAGTTAGTAAATCCCTATTTGCAAATATACAACTGATGTTATATAGTTCAAACAACAAACGTAATATGACTGGTAGAGGATGTAACAGTTATATCACAGTTGAATGCTATCCATATGACCTATTAATATAGTCAAAATAGATGATCAATGGCTGCTAAGCTATAGAATAGCAATTAAATTCGCATCTAACCATAATGCAGATCACGGTCAGGGGAGAAACCTAGAGTCATTTCCATCATGCAAATCGTGACCACTACTTTGCATGAACTGCTTAGCTAGACATTTGATTTAATAAAGCAAACTAAACAAATGGAAAAGAGTAACACAACTCCAAAGAATTTTATTCATCACCATTAAACTGTGTGGCAACTATTTATACTAAAAAAAACAAGTACCTGCTGCCTTAACAATTTAAATTAACATCAAATTAATGAGGAGTAAAATCGTCCCCAGATTTTTGTAAACACTTTTGGCGACAGGCATTTTGCTCATAGATTATTTTTAACACAAAAATCTTAGTAGTTTAATAAGTTTAATCATTATATTTATTCTGATTTAATTTTATCATTCTTGAATTATTACATTATAATGTCTAGCTAAATGATTCATGCATAGTAGTGATTAGGAGTCCATGATGGTACGATTCTTAGGTTTGACTTCCCTGGCTACAAGATGCACTTAAACTATGTATATGAATAGGGTTTTTCTATATTTCACTTAGCTAACTATCAATTGATTGTGTTTTGCATATAGTAACAAATCTGAGAAAGGGTAGTTAGCCAACAAAGAAAATATCTTATTGTTTTAGATCCAAATTGTTGACAATAAATTGACTGATAATGAGACCATATTGTTATTACTTTATGTTAACTAAGTGTAGGATAGGAAGCTGCAATTATTTATATGATAGCTTAAAACATTTAATTATGTTAATACTGATATTGCTTTTTCTATCTCATATTTATATTGATAATATTGCAACTAGTCACATTCCCAGTTGCTTAGCCTATTTTATGGCATTTATGAACAGTGTAATTCAAATACAATTTACTATGTTTGCAAGTAACAGAGATAGGTTGAATTGTGTCATGAATATTATTAGCACCACCACAATAATCTAGGGTACACATAACCTCTGTGGTCTAAGCTGAGTTGTCAGAGAATTGGAACAATGGGTTAGGGTTAGGGTTAGGGTTTAGGGTTAGGATTAGGGTTACTATACAAAGGCCACATTTACCCCCATGAAATCTCGAAAATTCAATTAATAAAGTAGGTTTTTTATGACATATTTTTACATTATAGGCCTATTCCTCTTAGGATTTAATTGGGTGTTGTTAGTGTAGAACATATGCTATGAAATTTTAATATTTAGTTAATGATTCCTATATATATATATATATATATATATATATACATAAATGAAAATTTAATTGGTGCCATCTCTGCCTATAAGTATTACACATTCCACTGATGCTACGCAGGCTTCAAAAAACAGCAATTGATGTATATGGAAATTGATTCTGAGAAATTTTAAATTCAATACTGATTAAACTCCCTCTTCAAAATACAAAAATTTATCATGTAAATTGATGTTTAATATTATTCTTTAAATGTTGACATTCAATTTTACTTATATATGTTTTTTAACTGAAGCCAAGGATATTGTTTTAGCAAAAGACTGTTTAGTTTTAATTATTATTATTTTTGATTAAATTTATTTTTTAAAGGCTAGAATGCTGAGTTGTCACTGCAAATAAATTTAACAATGACTGTATAAATATCAAAATATAATCAGTTATATATATTATTTGCAAAATTACAGCAAGAATAATTATAATTTAACTTAGATTTGATGATGTTATTGATCAATCATTTGAAAGGTAATTTTTCAATATTTATTGAATATATATCCGTCTAGGCTCAAAAGTGTGTGTTTCGCAATTACTAATTATTGTTAAGTTAAATGCATTTTATAGTATTTTGCAGGCCAGCCTGTGCCCATGGCTCAGGCGGATATGGGCGGGCCTGATGAGATTTGGGCATATATGCAACATTGAAAAGGATTAGGGTTTTAAACATGCTTGTGGCACATCAATAGATCTTTCGATTCATTGTTAAATTATAGCATACTTAGAATTTATGAAAAAGTAGCAAATCCACAAACATTTATGGGGCGTATTCAGATCCCGTCTCGTCCCGAATTAACATCAATCACAAAAAGGGTTTTCTTTCTATCTATTAAATTAAAGGCAAACCATAGAAATTTGCTTCATTCTAACGAATTGGTAACTATCTTGGATGTTGTTAGTGTAAAATCATATGCTATTAAATTTTTATATTTAGTTAGGTACTGCTAATGTAAAACACTAGTAAGGAAAATATGAAAGAAAATTATTACTCATGGCAACTTTTCAGGAGCAAATATCTTTTTTAGTATAGGCATTGATTAAAACCATTTCAAAAATAATTATTAAATTAATGTAAAAGAAATTAATTTATGGCATGATGAAGCAAGGTGTATTAGTGTTTAGATATATAAATGTATTGCATAATTTAGCAAAATTGATTCAAATTCTATTTAGCATTGGAGACGACACACAAAATTCCACCAAACTCACCAATGTAATTTTTTATTATTTATATATATATATATATATATATATATATATATACATTTTTAATCTTAATATAAAAAAATGAATATTATTACTAATTTAATTTAGTGACAGCTCATTCGAATTGGAAATGTCGGGAATTGTTGAAAAAACACCTGATCTGAGCAGGTATTTCCCAATTATTTCTAACAGCTTACATATTTTTATTTACGAAATTTTTTAAAGTTAATTTAGATGAAAAAAGATTAAAGATATTTTCATATTAGTTTTAGCTAAGTTTTGAAGCAATTCCATATTTTTTAATTTAAATTTAATGTTATTTATTATATTTATTATCTATTATAAGGGTTAGGGTTAAAATGTTGGTCAACAAATTAGAATCCTGAAATGTCTGTAAAAAATTTTAGAATATATATATATATATATATATATATATACACATCTATATATATATATAAGATCAATTTTAAACACATAAATATTCATATTATTTTATTTAGTGACAGCTTGGAATCTTTTGTGGCATCTACACCCCACATTCCTAAGTATTTTCTAATTATTTCTAAGTGTTTAAGTATTTATGAAATTTTAATAATATTGATTTCATATCAAAAAGATTAAAAGTGTTTTCATTTAATTTTTATTAGTTTTCAAGCCGTTAATTACTTTTGAATTTTTAATTATTATCAAAAAAATTAAGAATAATGTAATGTGTTGCTTTATCTAATACTAAAATTTTAGAGTTCACAAAATGATATTCCTAAAATAATATAAGAAGTAATTGAAAAAATGATGAAATGATTCTTTGCATTTTCACGTGTTATAAGATAATATATTACTCTCATAAAACTAGATTTTTAGATCAAAATTATTTGATATTGGAGCGATCCATTACACAAGCAGAGTAGTTTTGACAACAAAATTTGCCCTGAAGTAAAAATGGTATAATGTCTTTATTAACATAAATAAAACATTTTTTAGAAAAAAAGACATATGAAGTACTGCTTTCTTTGAGAAAAAACCGTAGTTAGATTGGGTAATCATATCAGAATTGTGCACAAACTAACATCCCATATTTCCAATATATCAAAATTAAGCCAATATGTAAGAAAAAAGAACACCACTCTATTCTATTGTGGGAAATGCCACTACATTGCACGAAAGCCATCACAGCATACAAATTGTGGAGAACTGCATAAATTAGAAAAAGGTAAATAATAATTTATTTTAAATTTATTACTGTATTTTAGAAAAATTCCATCATTTCTATCTAACTATGAAAAGAAATGCTCAAAAAAATTCACCATTAATTATGCACAATGATGAATCAACAGATGCATACTTGAACTATGAACTAGAACTAGAAAAGGGAAAGAATTTACCAGCCATAAACTTATCAAAAGTCAAGGGAATGAAAACCAGAGAATGAAAATTCATAACATACATTAGTAAGAATACTAGAAACTTTGAATTTTTCAAAGATGTAATGAATAGCCTTAATGAGATAAGAAAGGAGATGAAGTGGAGCACAGAGTATGTTTGTATAAGCAATATAGATTACTAAAATTTCTTAGATACTTATGCAAGATGATTTCGAGGACAATACATTACCTGAAATGGGAAACATCTTTTGGTGATATGGATGTATTTTTATATATTATTAATCTATGCTTTACTCTAAATTAGACAATGAAAGCTCCCAAAGCCACAATGACCATGCAGGAACTGCGGAGACGCCTCAGAAGAACTACACCAATTTCTCAAAAAGAAAAGCTTACAATTATGTCATTAATGTTGCCTGATTTTCAAGCACTGAGTGATATTTCAAAAGTAATTCAAGATAAATTTTAATAAATGTACCCAATATTTTAGGCATGCTACAATTTCTTAAAAACCAAAAATGTAAATGAAGATTGGATCAAAGTTTTAGCCACATTCTCAATAATACTCGATGGAGTGCGTCTGAAAACTCTATTATTGCTACAAGTGATTCATTTGAGGAAATCTACAATTGTTCAAGAAGGCACATCCTTAACAATAATACTTCCTGAACATATAAGACAATGCCTGAAAAATAATAATGGTTAACATTCTATATAATATATTTTCATTTTTTTAGCATTTAGCAATACTATACTAGATTTATTCTAAAACATTTCAAGGAAGAAATGGTACACTTCAAAACATCAAAGTGTTTTTGGCAATGATAACTATGCCAAGTTCTTTATATCTAAAATTCGTAATTATTTCAGTAATACTACCAGCGATAAATTTGTCATTACACAAAGTAGGCAACAAATGGAATCATCAAGATTTTTTCAGAATAATTGAAAAAAGTATTGTTTGTTACAGTGCTTAAATTCAATTTTATGAATTTGATTGTTAATTGAATATATTTAGTATATATTCATTCCACTAAGAATTTGTGAGTTGAAGTACTCATAAGTTCAAAGTATGGTTAAGAATAGTGAAGCCTTACATTATATTTATTTACTAATTTCTAGTGACTAAATTATAGTAATTTCATTGTGTAATGCATTAACCCTAGCAAATGTTCAATTACAGTTAATGAATTTAATTAGTATCTATTTATTTTGCATTTTGATTAGATATTAAATTTATTTAAGCAATTTGAATTAGTTTTATTATGAATGAATTATCTATTTAGCATTTAAGCTTCTCGATATGAATTTCCACAACCTCTCTGCAACAGACATAAAGAAATCACTAAGTTCTTGGAATCTTACAAAAAACGAGGGGGAAGTGAGGCAATGCATCGAGGAATCATTAGAACATGATGTTATTACAGCTGAAAAATGGTACAGGGCATCAACCACCATCAAGAAAAAGTTTCTTGCTACAAAAACTCTATATGAGGAAATTTTTAACGGTAATATATAATAGAATTATATTTATAAAACAAATTTTTAGAAAAATTAGATGATATTGATATCAACACAAATGAACAATTATCACCAATAATTCAAGCAGTAGAGGAACCTGAAGAATTAGTAACTATCTGATTAATTGCAATTTCTAGAACTATTATTTTTTAGCAAACTTTTTAAGAATAGTACTTTGTTGCTTCATACAATTATATAACCCATTGAGATATGGATTACATTCATCTGATAAACAATGGTTTTAGTGTACATTATTGAAAAAAATAAATTATCATCAATTTTATTTCAATTGCATGTTTTCTTATTAATTTTATTCATTTGTATTCCAACATTAATCTTTTTGATGCAAAGCATAATGTAAAGAATCAGCTATATAAAAATTTTGGATATACTTTTTGAACGAATATGATGAACCTATTACATGTAGTCACTTCTTTGTATGCTTCTGTAAAATAAAACATAACCATAACTTTGGTAACTGCTGCTACTAAGGAAACCTCTATTTTACTTTTTAGTGCCTTAAATATTCCCTAGGTATATTATTAATGCTACAATCACCAATGTTATTATTATATTATTATTACTATTATTATTATTATAATATTATTCAAAACCTATATATGTTTAGAGAAACAACGGTGCCAACTGCCATCCATATAAAGAAAACCCTGAAGAAAGTCGCAAAAATTCAATGCAAGGAGCCCATCATTGACAACGAAATTCTAACAAACGAATTTAAGGAATGCTTTAAAGAATCTTTAGTCCCTACAAACTTTTACATCAAGAAATTTATTATTAAAAATGATGTCGAACTCTCTTCTCTAATTTTGAACAAATTCGCAATCAAATTCGCCTAATACATAAGTGCATCATACTTGTATAACATTTTGAAATATAGTTTTTTGGTAACTTGTTCTATTAAAATTACACAATTAAGTAATATGAATATTGCTTAAAAATGTGCATAAAATGATGCATTGAGGAGAAAAAATATATCATTTGCAGAATTGAAATTACAGTGTAAATTAATAATTGTAATTTTATATCTGTACTGCATCTAGTTAAGTTAAATAAAATTTCCCTATTCAACTTTTGTACATATGTGGAAAGTTTTTTGAATATATGAGACACATTTTGAAAGTGTGCAAGTATTTATGACAAAGTTTAAGCTAAAATTAATCAAAGTGATATTCTAATTTCCAATGCACTTTAAAATGTCTAGTTATTTGATATGCATCAAAATAATGTCAAAACAATTGCCTCAGTTAAAAGCATCTATGTTTTTAGAGAATTAAAAAAATGTACTCTTATTAACACTTTCGTGAAAATCAAATATTTGTTAAAATTCTTTGCATTAATATGAAATCAATTAGAGATCCATGTTGTAAATAACACATCCAATAACAATATTGGAAGACTGCAGATTAGAGCTCTGCTGGATCTTTAAATTTTTTTTCTTTTTTTTGTCAACTATAATAACTATATTATAACAAATAATACTACAATAACTCCATTTCAAATAATAGATTGAAGAACTTTGTAATATACCTGAAAAAACCAGGTCCAAAATGAAGTGAAAATATTTAAATTTGCATTTGACAAAATTCTTTGTCTTTACTGCATAGAATAGTAAAAATATGTGCAAGAGCGAAAATTTCTGTTTAATACAATATAAGAAAATTAAAAATTTTTCAATAATATTGACAATTTCCAGGTTTTCATTTGTTATTCTATATAAATATAGAACCGATTAAATTCAGGTGAATTCTTTTTTCAAAATTTTATTTGAATACTCTAAAAACTATGGAAGTACATCCAATTCTATAGATTAAAGCAAAGAATTACAAATTTGAAAATGTGTTCCAGGATCCAACTTTTACTGGAACAAACTATTTTTTAAGCCTATATAACTTCTGTAATATTGGTTCTACAAAGCTCATACAAATGCCACACAGTTTCAAATTGAATTTTCTATCATTTCAAATAGTTATATTTTATATTCTATTAAACATTTGTTTCGCAATAGGGCCCATTGTTAGACAGGGTTAGTAATATGAAAAACCAGACCATATGATGTTTTTAAAAATTTTGCAAATAGCTTCAATTGGTTACAAATGTTAATAGAAATACTTGTTACAACTTATTCTTTGACTAAATTACACAGTATACTGCATATACAATTCCTAAATGGCCTGATTTTTTCCTAATACTAAGTCTAAATATCTAAAGTCCATTATACCTCTGCAAATTCAATATTTTAAGGCTTTATGAATTTTCAAATGCTATTAAATCAATTAGAAATTTATAAGAAATTAAATGTGTTTTACTTCAGTTGATTGACGTTTTTTAAAAGGGCACTTTGTTAGACAGGGTTAGCAATATGAAAAAACCAATTATTATTTTAAATTGCTTCAATTTCCTTTTTTCAATGCAAACTTGTAATAAATTTTTACTTAAGCATTTTATTAAACCATTTATAGAGATATTGTGCAATAATAAATTTTATGAGGTTGATGTTATTAAATTTCTTCACACATAGTTCATTAGCTTCCAATTGAAATCTACTGCTAAAAAAGTCTTTTAATGATGTCTATAAATTTGATTTAATTTTCTTTTATTATAAATATATATATGTAAATATATATATATATATATACAAATATACATATATATATATATATATATATATATATATATATATATATATATATATATATATATATATAAAGAAATATTTAATTGGTGAAATCACTGCCTATAAAATATTCCATATTCCTGTGATAGTAAATGGTTCACAAAACCATTCTTTAAATTAAAAGTTATCAGTTCATTTGTATTTTAAATTGAATATTTCCTAATTCTCATTATGAGGGGTAAATGCAGGTAGTATACTAGCTCAATTTTTACTATTTTGAAAAATTTTACAAAGAAAACTGAAAAACTCATTCTAATACCTCCTTTTCAATGGTTTAGGTCTTAAAAAATTGATTTCAAAAATAAATTTTTAGCATAAATTCATGAGGACATGTTATTCTTTAAAAAGATATTTTTTTGAAATAGGTTAGTGTGCTCCCTCTGTAGAATACATAATTTAATATTTTAATTAAGAATAATTTATTTTCAAGGAAAACATGAAGAAATACGGAACTTATTGCAATACCTAGAAAAACCAGGGCCAAATATAAATAAAAAATTTGAAATTTACCTTACACTAAATTCAATATATTCACTGCATAGAGCATTGAAAATAATTGCTTGAGTCAAATTTTAAGCAATGTAGCATTAAAATTCATGATTTTACTAAGTATTTTATTTTATAATTTTATTGCTTTATTTGTTAGTATAGTAACTAAAAATTATATTTTATATTCTCTTTGAAAAAAGTCTATTCGATTCATGACTATTATTTTAATGTATATTACTCAAGCTAGTAGAATTCAATTATATTAAAAATTTTATAGAAAATTTATATTTTAGGAATATTGCTGGCATGACATTGAAACCACTTGCATTTGATTGCAAATTAAAAATTACATTTAGAATGGTATTTAAGATTTTCCTTGTACAATGTGGTGAGTATTTCCCATTTTCGAGACAAATTAAAGGGACTTTTCTAAATGTAAATATATTTAAAAAAAATAGGAAAATTAAAAAATTTTCAAAAATATTGGTAATTTCCTAGTTCTCATTTGTTATTCTATATAAATATGCAACATAAAGAATAACCAACTAAAATTAATTGAATTTCTAATAAAAAATCAATTTTAAATTTTTTAGTTAACTCTTATTGTTTTAATATTGTATCTAGAAGGTTTTACTTGTTACCAATAAACTGGAAATAAAATTTTACATATAAAAGAAATTTAAAAAACCAAAAATAATAAATTTTAAAACAGTTAAAATTTTTTTGGAGGGGTGTAATTAAAAATTCACAAAATACTCAAAGTATTCTTTTTACCTCATTTTTCAATATTTTTAAAATTTTTAAACTGAAAACATGAAAACTCAATCTACTTCATCATTTTTATATGATTTAGTTTGAAAAGAAAATATTTTTTACACTATTTTGTGAACCAAAATTCATGTGAATGAGCAATTTTCTAAATGATCATATCTTTTTAAATAATGGTGCCACAAGACTATAAAAAATGCTGAATAGTTTCAAATTGCATTTTCTATCAATTCAAATAGTTATATGTTTCATTATTTAAAAAAATATGTTGGGCAATAGTGCACATTGTTAGACAGGGTTAGTAATATGAAAAACCAGGCCTTAAACTATTTTAAAAAATTTTTCAATTTCCTTTTTGCAGTGAAAACTTTGAAAAATTTTTTACTTATGCATTTCATTAAACCATTTAAAAAGACATTATGCAATAATAATTTTTATGAGGTTGATGTTTTGATATAACAAAAATTTTTACTTGAATTTTAAATCTTTTATTATAAATATAATTCATTCACCAACAAATATCCCTAAATTTCGTTGAAATCAGGGCATTTCTAACTACGAAAATAGGAGGATATATTAACTTCTGAAATTTGTGTTCAAATTTAGAAGTTTTGATAATGTGTAAATAAAATCTACTTTTAGAAGCATTTCTCCTAGAAATCTTGCTTTTTTGAAAATATAATTTTTCAATTCAAAATAGGCCTTGGTTTATTAGGGATTGAAAGCCATCTAGCAGCATTTTAAATATTTAAAAAAATTGAATTTCAAAATCCTCATGTAATAATTTTTTTAGTTTTCAACAATTCCATTCACCATTCCTTCACTTGGTTTCAGTTTGCACCTGAAGAATTGTATCAGCACCTCCTTGTCGTTATTCATTTGTCCCAGTGTTGCTCCAATAGCCAGTCCAAGATGAATGTTTTGTTGTAATCTGGCGTTTCAACAAAGGCAGTTCTTTTATATTGTCCAGTTCCTCTTGTTCCTGCCATGTCCATATGAAAAGTACTGATTTTCTCATTAGTTGTCTCATTTTGGCAGTTTTTCTGGCGATATTAGGTATGAATGTTCCATAGTAGTTGAAGAAACCCATTATCCTCTGTATGTCTTTCTTGTTGCTTGGTTTCTCTATTGTCCATATCATGTCTCTTGCATTATCCTTCATGCATATATGCCCTTTTTCTTTTACTCATCACAAGAATATGATCTGCTCCTTCAGTATATAGCATTTAGTTTCCGTTGATTTGCAGCCCTGCTTTTTCTAAGATTAAAAGTGTCCTTTCTAGCTTTTCGAGGTGTTCTTCTATAGTGTTACTCACTCCAATAATGTTGTCTATGTATGTGTTTACACCTTCTTCCATTTTATGTTTCTTGTTCTTTCATACCTTTGTTATATATCTCTGGAAAGTTGCTAGCGGATTACACAATCTGAACGCCATATAAATGCACTTGTACAGCCTGTGTGGTGTGATGAACGCTGTTTTCTTGATATCCTCCTCTTCCATCAATACCTGCCAGTACGCCTTGCATAGATCTATTGATGTAAAGTATTTGTGCTTGCTTGCTTCATACAGCATGTCTTCTATTCTTGGAAGTGGGTAAGAGTCTTTCTTCGTCAGTTCATTTAGTTTCTGAAAATCTATACACAACCTGTACTTCTCTCCCTGCTTTACAAACATTGTTGGTGCAGCATATGGGCCCTCACTAGGTCGGATTATTTTCTTGTATATCAGCTCATTTAGTATTCTGTTGTATTTGTCTTTCATCTGCTCTGGTATTTGTCTCACCAGCAGTTTTATCAGTTTGTTTGTCATCATAACTATCTTGTGCATCTCATCTATCACTTGTCCCATGCTGATCTCTTTGTAGTTGAATATCTGTTTTTGTCTCTCTAGCACTTCTCTGAGTTGTTGCAATTGCTTCCCATTCAGGTGTTGATATTCCTCTTCTAGTAACTGTGGTTTCTTGTATTGGTCTTCTCCATTTGCTTTTGTCCCTATGCCCTCGAATTGGCTGTTGAGACTACTCACTACATCAATGGTTTTCATCCACTCATCTTTGAATCCACTGTGTGGAGTACCTACTGTTTTCATTTGTAAATCCTTGAATTGACCATATAAACTACTCTGCTCATTGATGTCTTCCATGGCTTTCCAAATTGCTCTGATGCTAGACTTGACATATTTCCCAAATATCCTCATGTTGGTCTTCTTCAGGTTGACGTTGTGATTTGTGGCATTCAGTATTGGTATCCTTCCCTTTCCATTTTTATGGCGCACACATTTGAAGGTATCTATACTCTCTTTGAGTTAATTCCTTTGTTATCATAGATCATTATGTCTGCTGTAATCTTTTCTCTGGTTTGGATTGTATGCATCCTCCATTGATACAGTTGCAGCTTTACATCTTCTTCTAGTTCAAATGTTATTGTTGACAGCTTGTCTTCTTGTTCTTCAATTTCGATTTCCTCCTCCTTTATCTTGATTGTTCTATTTGAGTAATTTATTAAGCATCCATTCTTCTTTAAAAAATCATTGCCCAATATCACCTTGTATGGTAACAAATTGTTGTGAGTGTCTATTACTACTAGCGACTGTTCAAAGGTGGTGTTTGCAATTATGATTTGTACTGCATTTAACTTTCCTTTTGTGTCTATGTATTCTCTTGATGTGTTAATTAGTCTTTTGTTCAATCATTTCAGATCCTCTTGTTTAAACCCCAGTTTTGTTGTGCATTCATCAGATATAATAGACATTGCAGCTCCTGTATCAATTGTTGCCTTTGTCATCACTCCATTTATTATTATCATTATTGTGTTAATATTATCCAAATTCGTCATAATCATTATTGGTGCTCAGTTTTTTGGAGTCAGCACTTGAGCTAGTTTTCCAATTCATCCTTGGTTTGTGTGTCCTCAACCAATATTGATTCGGATTCAATCAAATCTTTGTCTTCATAGTACGTCTCCTCTTCTCCAATCATATTAGTTTGCTTTTTGCACTAATCTTTTCTGTGCCCCTTCTTTCCACATCTATAGCACTTTATGTCCCTCTTTCTTATTTTCTCCGCCTTTCCCTCTTTTCCTTTGATTCTAATAAATTTTTCCGTTTTATTTTCATTGTAGGGTTTAGTGTTCATTGTCTGTGGCTTATAATTGTTTCACCATTCAGTTGATTTTTCTTTGTGCCATACCACTTTTTCATAGATGTGGGCGTTGTTTTCAATTTTTGCTTGTATGTCCACTGCCTTTCTTATCATCTTCTCTAGTTTATCATCAACATCACACTTGATTTCAAACTGGGTTCTAATGTTCTTCAGTATTCTCTTGCAAATATGCAAGAAGAGGTCATATTTCGAATATTTGTTTCCTCTGGAGCTAAGTGTTACTGGTCATTCCACTTGTTGGATATATTTCCATATATCATCCATTTTCCTCGTCTTTGTTGAGTTCAATATGATTTGGTACTGGTTTTTGAAACTTACATTTTCTTAATGCTCTGTGAAGTCTACAATCAGTAGTTTGTAATTCTGTTTTGTATGAGTGTCCAGCAGCAAGTAATGTTGGGATGCTGCTCCTGTAAGGTATAGTGGGAATCTGGCACTGCTTACTGACTCACCCTTCTCTCAGCCATCGTAATTTCAAACATTTGAAGCCCTTCTATGAATGTTGTACTATAACTGTTGACCTTTTCGTTAAATTTTGGCAAAGTTGCCTTACATGGTATTGTGTCATTGTAAATATTCTCAGGTAAGATAGAACTATTGAAGGTTGGTTTCTTCTGTGCATTAATATTTTTGTTTATCATAAATTGATCTGTTACTGCTTTCATAATTTCGTCAATGATTTTTCTTTTCTCATATTCTTCACCTTTGTCATCAAAGTCTTTTGACTGTTTTTTGAAGTTGACTGGTGACACTCATAAGTCCCTTTCCTTTATTTGTTTGATTATTGCTTCATGTGTCCATATTCCCTTTCAGTTTTCCTGTTTGTCCTGCTGCATCATTCTAAGTTTATTTCTGAGTACTTCTAACTCTTGTTCTTGTGCTTCACAATCTTCTCCTCTGCCCATTTCTGTTAGTCTAAGTTTATCTTTGAGTTGTTCTAGCTCTTGGGCTTGTATATCATTATCTTGAATTAACTGTCTATTTTTGTTGTCTAGTTGTTGGCATGTTTTCTGCCATTTTTTGTTTAGTTCTTGAAAACATTTGTTGGACTCTGCCAATTGGTTTGTTAGTACCTTGATATTGTTTTGGAAATCTTTGTTCTGATCTTCCAACCAACTATCCATTTCTATTTTGAGCTCACTTAGTGCATTTTCACTATGTTGTTCTAGTTCTGCAACTTTTTCTGTTAACAGTTGTATCTTGCTTCTCAATATTGATCCTGTTTCATTATTCTGTCTGAGAATATTTAAGATTTCTGTTGAAATTGCCTCTGGGGACATGTGTAGGGTCTCTAGTTCTGTTGTGGATGCGTCAATTTCTGAATGTGATTTTCTTGGGGTGGTGGTAGTTCTGCTTGTGTCTTGCTTGGTGCTTCCTTTCTTTCCTCTTGTGTTAGTCATTTTTAATTATGATTAGTAGTGGCTGACTGCATGCTTTGCTGATAGTTGGTGTTTCCAAAGCAAGTTTTTCCTTGTTGATTATTCAGTGATCTCATGGTTGCATTTTTTACTCTTCTGAATTGTTGATTCATCTCCATTCTTTAACCTGTCACAGTCGCCATGTAGCATCTGCTACCAAGCTCTAACTCATGTTGACTAATTCCTTTTGAATGTAACTCTGTGTTAAGTGTGGGTAGGGATGTAGTTTTACTAACTGCTTTACTCCATTAATACTCTTAGTTAACTTTGGGTAACTATATAGCAATTGAACACTGTTTAGGTATGGACTGAATGTTGCAGTTCTCCTGTTGACTGATGTTTAGTGAGGCCTCTGGCCAACTCTGATCTCCAAGCCTTTCAACAAGTAGTCATCTTCATTATTGATGGATGTTTCCAGATCTCAGCTCAATGAAGTAGCTTATGTGTTCCCTATCCTAACTCAGTGCAATCCTCAAGGCTGGATGTAGCTGACTTAAACTCAATTTGTAATGTGTAATTTGTACTTGCAACCTGGTAATGTCATTAGCTGCTTAATAAATACCTTTATAGCCATTACCAAAAAATACTGGCTTTAAATAGTTTAAATAATTACTTGCAGCTTCCTAACTTACATTGATTAGTAATACAGTCTCATTATCAGTCTATTTATAGGTCTCCTACATAGTCTAGTTAATATAAAATATAGTAACCTATGATAGGTTATCCAACCATTTCTCTGAGGTTTCATTCTTGCATACATGTTTTTGAAAGAATTGATAGTCAGCTAAATGTAGGAAAACTACTAATTGTATCCCTAACCTAAATGCAGTCTCATGGCTTGGATCAAGGCCACTCAAATCACTCCTGATGTATGCCCTCACCACTACTAATGCATTTACTGTTTAGCTTGATATGATTTAATAATAACAAACCAGGTTAAATCTAAAGATAAGATTTTTGAAGAATTTACTTCAACAGTTCTCCAAATGATTTTTCTCTATTTATAGTTTCAGATCCAAAAGTACCTGTTTATTTGAATTTTAAATCATCTGCCAAGATGGCTAAAAATAATGGAAGCGATATTGCCCCCTTTGTTTTGCTAAATTGTTTTGACAAGTACTATTTGGTAATGATATTTTCAGCACAGCTCTTTCTCTGTGGACCAATTCATCAGCTTTTCTTATCATGGTTTCACCTTTTGGGTCACTCCAGCTTGTTGTCACAATATCTGACTGCTTTTTCATTTTTAGTATTGCCTCTCTTTCTGTTGTCAATGTACTGTGATAGCACAGAAATTTTGCTTCTTTTATGTTCTCTAATATCAGTGTGACTTTGCATAACTCATTCATTTTTCTGGAAAATATTTCATAATATTTCTGATACAGATGGATCCCTTTTATTGCTATCACCAGTGTCATCTCCTGGTATTTGTGATATCCTTATAGAAGAAGCTTATGTTGTTCCTTACTTCCTCCTCTGTTATTTCATTTGGGTCTATCTCAACCCACTTTGTTATGTTGTAGTAATGATACTGTTTTTCCCATAGATTGAGCCAGACCACATTGTTTACTCCTGAAAATAGCATTACTGCCTTTGTTGTTCTCTTGTTGATCTTGTTTCTCAGTTCTTTTAGCTGCTCATTGATGGGCTTCCTTGTGTATATAGTTGATAGGGAGTTATTGCTCCCTCAACATATAGGCATTCCCTGTTGTCATTGCTGAGTATGATTTCTTTTGATCTCTTGTAGTCTTCTCAGTCAATTATTGCTTTACTCATTCTTTTGTGTTGACATATGTCTTATATTTGTGTAAGAATGCTTTTGCTATTTTCACGTCTTTAGGTATTCTCCATTATGGGAGTATCATTGGGATTGATACCATTTCTGGCGGTGAGTAGATGAAGATTCTTGTTTCAATTTGTCTTTCTATTTTATTGTAAGTTTGGTTGTGATTATGCAGTTACTTTTGATCAATGATGAAAAACTAAAGCTAAATTTTATCTACATTAAAGTTAATAAAAAAATGAATGGTAAATTATATTGTTTCCAAAAGATCCTTGTATCACTGATGATAGACGGGGAGAAGTATCATTGTGTAAACTCCAAACTATCAATTACATGTTTAATTAATACTAATTATCTTCATATTGCATCTCATGTTACTCAGCTCTCAACTTCACTCTAATGGCTATGACTATGCAAAATCAGAACCTAAAGAACTAAGAGGAAATTTCAATGCTGAATGTTTTAGTTAAAACCAAAAAGTATCCCATTGAGAAATGTAATGCTGTCAATTAATCCATTTTCACTCACACTGCATTGTGAAATGCAATTTGAGTCAGCAACATATTTGTGAGGAAACCACAATGCCCTAAAACAAATTCTAGTCAGTCATTCATATGGCTCAGGTGTATACTATTGCTATATTCAGTTATATACTATAGGGAATTAACAATTTAAGAAGCATATTGCTGATTTATAATAACTGTTGAAATAACTGCTGTCAAGGATAGTCACCTAGAAATAATTATGTGTTAAATGATAGTAGAGGTTTTCTTAATAATTGTACACTATCATTTCTTTAAGCAGTTTTTATTGTGGTTCATCTATGTCACAGATGTGATAAAACCAGTAAATATATTACTAACTAGTTAAATATGCAAGAGCACTGCAGACTTCAATTTTCAACCAGCACCTTAGATTGTTTATTGCTTTTATTGCTCTTAATACACCCCTAAATTATATTATAAAATCTTGAAAAATGTGAATTTATTGTAAAACAGATGTTTGTTAGTTGTAAATTGGATGTCAATTATTAAGGTATATTTCACTATGAATAATTTTGTTTTAGAAAAAGAATGGCTACAGGTTTGTTTTCCATCAAAACTTTACATTTTTATACTAAAATTTAGTTCACATAGGCTCTACATTTCTATTAATTGGGTTATAAAATAATATGTAGTAATTGCTAGTGAATTTTTTAAATGTAATTGATAATTTCAAAGCCAAAAATCACAGTGGTATAAACAATTTGCTGTGTTAAGCTTAATGTTTGGAAATTAAATGTATGAGGTTTTCAATTGTATATTGCTAACACTGAATTAAATATAGCAACAACTATTATTTATCAATGCATTATAAATTAAGACATTAGTGGATTCTGATAAATAATTAGGTGCATTTAGTAAATCAATTTTTTTCTACTTATTTTTAAAAAGATTTGTGTTTGTTTTAGAACATGTATGTAATGCATATTTCATGTCTCAAAGAATAGTATTTAAAACGTTTGGATATCCCCGCACTTCCTGACTAATTTTACTGAATCATCCCTTGATTTAGAACCTTATGATTCAATATCTAGTTATATATGTATGAATTAATTGAAAAACACGCATTTTACCAAGATTGAAAATTTAACTTTTGTTATTGTAAGGAAGTAATGAAAATATGTTGATACAATGCACTTAGTTTTGTGTCAAGTCTTTATGCAGCTAATTAGTAAATTTGTTGTAAGTGCAAACACTTGAAATATTTATAATATAGTAATTTCTACATAATTAACAATTGTGCCAAAATAAATCTAATCTAAATATTTCCTATTTTCAAACTTAATAAGATATGTGAAACATGCTCCCATGAGTTGGTAATTAACATGAATGTGATCTTAGAATATGTTTGAAAAGTAGTAGCTTAAAACGCATTTCTGAATTTTTTATACTGTTATTTAAAGTATTCTTAAACAGCTTAGACATAAAATCTTAATTTGAGCAGATCAATTTTAAAAAATTCAAAAATAAACCCAAAATTTTACTACTTTTTAGTCTTAGGTGTTCTATATTTTTAAAACAATAAAGCCAAAGACAAACTGATGCATTGATTTCCGTCCCTAAACATCATGATTCACGAAATAATGATATCTAAATTCGTGACACCATTGTTATTTTATGTGAAGTTTGTTGCTGGGCTACTTCTGTACAGTGAAATGAGGAGGAAAAAGTATATTACAATTACTTAGCAATAAATATGGAATTTGATTCTGTCGGAAATAAGATATCAATATCTTCTACATCAGAATGTGCTTAAAATTTGATTACTAAAATGGCAAATATGTTGTCAACTTTTATGTATCAAATTGATTTGTCCGCACTTTTGAACAATTTTATCTAAACTTGTTAACAAGAATTGAAAGTTGTTACATGGACACATATATGCAATTATGAATATTTGTACTACAACCTTCTTGTACCTGATGCCCATGGAAATAATCACTGTTTCAATGAGAAATCCGATGTGTGTAGAAATATTCAAATTCTTTCTATGCTTAGTGTTCAAATAATGAGCAAGCTTAGGAATCATATGCACTTAAAAACCCCAATATATGCAATGCACTTATGCCACTAAAAATGATCACATATGCACTTAAATATGCAACTAAAAAAATGCAATTGCAGCAAAAAAATTAACTAAATACTTTGGTTACAAGCCAGAAACAACATTGCATAGAGTGCAGACCAAATTGTTTCCTGCGCCTCGCAGACAAGAATACTCTCTGGTGTATCACTCAATGAGCTCACGATTTGTTGGTTTTGGCTTCATGGTTGCGTTCTATAATGTACGCCTATAACCTATAACGTATTAATCCACAATGGCACATCTGCGGCTGGAGATTTCTAAGAAATTAGCGCCACATGCATGGACTTCTAAATAACATCTGGACGCGAAGCAATTTGCTAACCGCAAAAACCGGAGACATATTTTGGCCATTGTTTATTTAATTACTCGCATTACGATTCATTTGCATTCGTTGTAATGGTGTACAAATGCTGCGTTCCACACTGCACTGTAAAGATAATCTGTGTTTACATTTCCTCTAAACAACTATTAATTATATGCATCATCTGAAATTATTTTGGTAAATAGTTTAGATAAATATTTGGCCAAAACATGTATTTGCTTATTTTTTGCTTCGCGTCCAGATGTAATTTAGAAGTCCATGTCCACATGTATTCCTATTTCTTAGAAATATGCAATTGAATTTTATGAAATTGTAATAATATGCACTTATAATATGCTCTTAAAATATGCCAGTAAATGCTTGTATATGGTATTTAAATATGCCCTTATGCACTTATGCATTTATCCTAAGCCTGATAATGAGGCAGTCTAATGCCCTTGAGAATAACAATTATCTTGAAATATTTTGTTTTCTGAAAAATAACTGTGTGAGTGCCGTCTATTCGCGCAGTGCCCAAAGGCAGGGGCGTGCCTGGACAGTGTAGCGTCAGTTCGTGAATTAAAGTCGAACTCAAAATAGGAGTGATTTCTCTATATTGTTGTGTTTCAGATTTTATATACCTTCATTACTTCGTGAGTTATAGGTTGTTAAAAATTGTATTTGGATGCCATCACAAATTTGAAAAATAGCAAGTCGAATTAGGGTTAATGGGATTAACAAGAAAACTGCAAAGCTCAATGTAATTAGAAACGGAAATTTACAATTAGCTTAATGAATAACTAAGTGAACTCTTATCAATGTTTATCATCTTCAGCTTATGCATCTAATTTTAACTTAGTAAAACAAAGCGAGCCTGATCGTATTACTTTGATCGTATTACTTCTGTAAAAATATCAACCAATGGATATCGACATGCTCCTACATCTGTGACAAAACTATTAATGTAATGATATTGACCCTTATAATTCTAGTGTAGCCATATTTGAACTCCTGTTTTATTTACATTTTCAAGCATTTTAAAATTTGGGCAAAAATTTGTTTTGTGCCTGAAGTGCGGTAAAATCTTAATGATTTTTTAAAAATTTTATAATTTTTCTCATGCCTTGTGTCGAGAGGAAAAAGTGTTCTAAAAATCCAGAGAGCAGCAATTAACCTAAACTGTTTTGTTTTATGTAGATAGACTAGCAATGTTTATAGAGGTGTGCTGTGCACAATATCAGAATAGAGATGGGTATGAGCCAAGCATTTAAACCAAACCCTATCCCGTATAAATTAATGCCAACTCGGCCCATTCTATAATCAATTTATGATCTTTGTCAAAAAAATTCCGAAGGTTTTGGTTTGCTAGACCAAAGTTAGATATGTTTGAAAGCTATTGTAAAATCACACTGAAGTTGGAAAACTAATATAGAATACTAACGGAGTTCATGTATAAATTATTTTTCAACAAAGTTGCTTATAAATTGTGTAACATTAGTGCAGTTGGGTATATTTGCGTGTACCATATTGTGTAATACTACATTTTTTTGTAATTTCAGACCATTTTTTTCAATGCCCATCCCGGTGCATATTCATCTCACTTATATTAGCAAGAACTGATACGAATTTTTTCACTCTAGCTTATAAATGAAATGAAATGAAATATATTTAGATATTTCATTTAGTTACAAAATAGCTGATATTGACCATATAATATTGAACATATAACTCAAATTCTAATACTATATGTTCTCAGTGAATATATTAACAAATTATCTTTCAAAATATCCATTATAAATAAACAAAAGCAATACCTATAGAAATTGTAAATGTCTTCCTCCTCCTTCTCCTCCAACACGAAGTGATAACGTTTCTGCAAAGAGATCTACAACCCTGTTCATATTGACATTGCATGCCAAACTTTTTTTGATAGATAATAAGCAAAGCCTACTCAACCTGTCTTCTTTCATTAAATTTCATAGACAATTGCAGACACAGTGAAGAGAAGAAAATTCACACTCTACCGAAGTGTTTGCCACTGGAATAGTAAGAATTAATTGGAGCAGGCTGGCTAAAGTTGGAAAACCAGAGTTGCCAAAGTGAAAGTAAAACTTCAGATATGCTTTCTGGCTGTTTTTCCATGCTTCTTCTGACAATGTTTGAATATACCGCAATTTCAGATGACAAGTAGCAATTGCAAACAAAATAGGTGTCTCTTTAAATCTTCTCTCCATTTCACTTACAACAGAATCCATAATTGGAAAAAAAATGCTATGCTTTAAATCTCTACATTGATCATCTACAGCAGAAAACATTTGAACATGCTGCCCAAGCAATATGTTAACAAATAATCTTTGAAAACAATCCATAAAAGCGATTTGCAGCATCAACAATAGATGCTGTATTGGAAAATACCAAGTTTAGTCTATGGGCATAAAAATGCACATATAAGCAATGACTAGACACTTTCTCACGAAGAAGTTTCTGTACTCCTCCCATACTTCCTGACATTACTGATGCCCCATCCGCAGTAAAGGAAACACATTCTGATATATCAATGTCAATCCCATTGCACTGTTCTTTCAAGACTGATAGTAGTTGTTGGACTATGCATGTAGCATAGTTGAAACTTTAAGAGTCTTTCATAAATAGTTGCACTTTGGATATCAATGTATCTTATTATTATTCCAAGATTTTTACCAGCAAAGTCAGTACATTCATCCATTATTAAGGCAATTTCTTTGCTCAAGAATAGTTCTAGATATACAAGTAATCAATTAATTTTGTGAATCTGGAGATAATATGTTGAATTTTTAGGCATTCACTTTAGTTGCATTTCAAATTGTGGAGATTCATACTTTAATAAGTCTAGAAGCTCTTTAAAATTCCCACTATAGTCAGTTTCTTCAGTTTCATTATCCCCTCTTAAGCATATGTTCATTATTCCACATCGCACAATTATATCTGCCAAAGATTTTACATATTCTCTGTTTTCTCTAACAGTTTGAACATGGCGTGAATTTATTTGATCGGAAACAGGTCCTACTTTTTTGTTCTGCTCATATAAATCCCAAGCACTAATATTTTGAAAATGATAATTTGATTCAGAATGCTTTTTTACTTTCTCAGGTATTTTCCAATTTCGGAAGCTTGTAACTGTAAAGACATTGTCCGAATTTCGCGATTTGCCACCAAATATTCTACATGGGTAACAGTAGCAAGCATCAGCATTTTGTGAATATTCGAGAAAGTTATATTTTTCAAACAGAGTGGATGTGCATCACCGAGTGTTACTTCCAAATATTGTTTTTGGATAAACTTTTAATATTCATCATTTAGGTGACTGAGTAGAATCTTGAGCTATATCTTTAGGAATCAAAATTGGCGAAATAGAAATTTCTAAATCTGCATCAGCAGATGTATGAGCAATTGTATGCCTTGTTGATGTACCTGGGTCACTAGCCTTACTAAACATGGATATAATTGAAAATTGCTTACTCATTGCTTTTCAAACACTAAAATATGAGAATATTTTGAAAACTAGGTAATAGATAATTATTCGAAAATACAAATACATGAAATCATCTTGTCATTTCCTAGATCCTTTTTCAAAACAAGTTTTATCGTTTTGATGTAGAGTGTTAAATATATACATACAAAAAATTCAATGATAAAATTCTATTTGTGTGCTAACTTTAAATAACACTCTAATTATTCTAGTTTACGTAATTAGTTGGCTCAGCTCAATTTAAACTGCAATGGAAAACATGATTAAATACATGAACTTAAATATAATCATAATCAATATACCTAACTGTATGCAGCCATTATTAAGGCTGACTAAGAAACTATGTTTCTCATTGGCCTTAAGCATTAGTAAACTAATACTCGTGTCCCACAGCATTTGTCAATCATTGAGGAGTCCAGGGGCGTATGCAAGATTTTCTGACAGGGGGCGGGGACATCATCGTTATTATCAAATACTGGGCGAAGCCACGCGAAAATATTTGAAAATGTTGAGAAAATATACCCTAAAAAATGCATTTCATGATCCCAGATTTTTAATTTTTCAATTTTTTACAAAATTTTTTTTGATCAATCCAGTTAAAATCTAATTTGGAAACCTGACGGGGGGACATTCCTCCATGTCCCTCCCCTGCTTACGCCACTGGATGAGCCCCCTGTGCAATAGCAGGTTCATCAACACGTTCAACCTTTCTTTGGGTCCTTCTGTATCAGAAATGTCCTTCCCACTACCATCCATTCTGGACTCCTGCTCACCACACACTCCTCCAATGCTACTGCTAGTCTCTCATGAACACTTGTGAACTTCTTCAGCCAATACCCATGTTCCTCATCTCTGCCTGGCGCCTTCCAGTTCTTCATCTTCTTTAGTCTTTTTCTTACCTACCCTGCATCTGTCTCGCACCGCCTTACTTGTACTGATCTTCCCTATTTGCTGCCTAATTTTTGCCACTTTATTCTCAATTCTCCTCTCCCATGCTGGCTTTCTGTATCCCTTATCTTCTTTTCGCCTCTTCTTCTTCATTTCCATGCCTACATTCTTCAGCACCTCACATGCCCCTGCATACACAAACTATTTACTTCTGTAACACTCCTAGCATCTATCCTCTCCAACACTTTATTGACTTTTGCTGTCTCTAGTGCTAGCTTACTTCTCTTAACTCTTCTTGGAACTGGCAACCTAGTTCTCTCACCTATTTCTTCCTTCATCTTTTCCTTGATTACTGCTTCAGTTTCTGCATCTACTGGTTATATTTATTATATAATTGTATTAAACAGGTTTTTATGAAAGAATTACATCTTAATAATATTAATAGCCATAAGTGTCATTATAATAATCAGGCAATATGAGATAAATTTGGGCCAGTAGTGCCATTATAACTTTGAATGAAGTTGGCCATCAGTGGCATTATTATTTCAGAGTGACCATAAGTGCCATAATAATAATAATAATAATAATAATAATAATAATAATAATAATAATAATAATAATTATAATTATTACTATTAACTCAATAATGTCACTCAATAAGACATATAAAAATGTCCAAGCTAATCCTGATGTTGTAAAGCTCAAAGATGTTATTACTTTAAGCAGTTAAATCACTGGCAATCTTTTTTTTTAATATTTGTTTTATTTGTTATTTTCTTGTTTGTTTTTATCTTTTTAAGAGCCTTTTGTATTATATTTTAATTTATATATACTTATAAACATGTGTACATTATATGTACATTAATTTAAATTTTTGAAAATATATGCACTGCAGGATACAATGCAAGTAAATTTGAAAAAAATCTATAGAAGATCTATTATTATTAAACAGGGAATTTATTAGGTTTTATATTTGTTGATGTTACTAGTAAATTCTTTATTTGCTTAATGTAGCTATTTTTGAAAAAATATAGCTTATGACCATTATTATTATTATTATTATTATTATTGTTACTATTAATATTTAATTATGAGTATTTTTTTTCTATTTAGAAAAGAAAGGCTTCAAAGCAAAAAATTTTTTAATGTAAGTATAATTTTAGCTTTATTATTGTTCTAAATAACATTGTTAATAATAGTAAGAGTCAAAGCAAGTTATTGTTAAAAATAAATAGCAAAACTTCAAAGGAATGCAGTGCAATGTTTTTGTTAGCCATAAATTTTCTATGAAACCTGAATTTTCACAATCATTTCATGAATTTGTAGTAGTTTTTTCAAGTTTGATTTCATGATCTACATTATTCCATATTTAAGTTGTTGTCTGATGAATACTACTAGAATATTTATCTAAATGCAAATTTTTTTGAAAACATTCAATAAATTGAAAATATCATTTTGAAAAAAATATTAAAAGCTGAATTGAATTATGAATTTAAATTTAGTAATAAGGAAACATTATTTTATTCAACATTTGGATACATTGTAATGCTTTACATGAAATTGAGTGATTTAACAGAAAAATCAAATATGTTAGACAGAAGGATGTGACAATTTGAATTTAAGCTTGCAATGAGAATTAAGCAACATTGAAAGTGTGATAAAAACTGCATTTATTAATTGTTTGGGATATTTTTGAGATGACAAAGATACCTAACTCCTAAGATAATTTTGAAGGCAATTCAGAATTGCAAAAAATTTAAACAACTCTAAATTTCAACAGCAAATAGGAAATAGATTAACAATGCTTTAGTGGTACATGAGCTACATATTATATTTAATGTTTTTGTGAGATTTCTGAATGTTTTAAGCAAGAACATTAAAAATTGTGCTTTCTCAATTAATTATTTCAGATATACTTCATTAAGTTTTCAATGTCATTTTGGAGGTCCTTGGATCACTAAAGACATGTACATCAGTTGTTATGAAACTGGAATTATTTATATATTGATAAATTTAACTGTTTTACCTTTGGTTATGTACTTTGCAAATAGGATGAAACCATTAACTTTAATTTTTTGATGTTGATTTTAATGAATGCCTTTCAATACATCAAGAAGATAGATAATATTTGTGCATTACTTAGTTACCCCTAATTTGGCAATTATTTTCTTACAATTTTGAATCCTATTATAATTTTAATTTTCAGTACAATGCCTAAATCAATTACTCTACAGAATGTGAGTGTTTGTACACTTAATGATGTATTGCTGCATATTTTGGTTCTGCTTAATGTAGAAAATATCCTCTTATCAATTTCAAAAATATGTTTTATCTAATTTATATTTTCACTGTTAACAAATTTGCAATTTATGTTATAATATAATAAAGTTATATATTTATTAAATAAAGCAAGTCAGTGTAAGCTATCTAAGGGAATCAAGGCAGGCTGATTTAAAATTTTGTCATATGAGTTGCAATCCAGTTAGTTCACAGAAAAATCAAATACTGCTGAAACAACTGTATAAATTTCCAAATTGTAATTTTGCCAAACTGTTTATAAAATGTATGCTCATAAATTAATAATAATAATTATTAATTATTTAAATACAAAATTTAAAATTTTGTGAAAACTAATACTAAGTTAAAGTTTCAAATTCAATGTTATACCCTCAATAATGAATTAAGTTCTTTGCATTTATATCCAATATAACTATTGCTAGCTTTAGACTATTGGTGATAATAGTTTTTCAAGCAAACTTGGCATTTGGTAAAATCTCATTTATTGAAGAATATCAGCAGATTCGTAAGATTTTCACTGAAAACTATGATAAAATGGTGATACCATTGCATAGTTCTGATGAAGAACTTTCTATTCAAGCAAGTTTTTACCTACTTATCATTAGGGAATTTTCTATTGCCATGCAAAATATAAGAATTGGATATCATTTCTCATTATCCTGGACTGACATTAGATTAAAATGGAATAGCTCTACCATCCCATGTGTAAGTATTAATCTCTATTTGAAAGTTATTTATATCAGCATTAATATATTAAATGAATTATATACTTTCTTATTATTTATGATTCTACAACTTTTTGATATCTTCTTTTCAGGAAGCAAATATGTGTAAAATAGTTCTAGATATTCAACCTAAATTTACAATGTATTTAACAAATTTCATTATATTCAATGAATGAAACAATTTTAAGTTTATTGTCTTTGTATGATTCTGTAAAATTTGCCACAACTAGTGCCAATTTTGAATTTAGTTGATTACAAGCATTTAACTAATTTTTGCAATTTAACTTTATTAAGAACAGAGAACAGAACTCTACCAAAGCTTTATTGATACTAATTTATATTTCAATATAGCTTCCTTCAATAATTGTATACTGTTATACTAAAAAGACTAGAATCCCTTACAGGTCTTAATTATTTCTTTTTTAATTGATCAGACAATCACTATATTTTCAAATTTATCTTTGGGCTCATTTCAGTAAAAGTCAAGTGAATAACTTTTGGCTGAACTATTTTTACTGGAATTTTTTATGACTTGTTTTAGCACAGTAATCATTTATAAAGTTTTACAAATAAAACATTCTAAATAAAATTGTAATTAAAATTCAGTACTTACACACTAGACAGAATAGGTGCCTTTCCAATTGCACCTTTCTAATGTAGGTGAGGCTGATAATGTAGTATAATCCAAAGCATAATGCTGCTAAGAAGAGAAGATCAGATGATTAGGCAGTTAACAGGATTAACATCGAATTATTATTTATTGATTATGAATTAAAAACAATTTAAAATTAATTATCATCATTATGTTTGTAAAATGCAACTAAGAAACAATTTTGCCAATGAGTACTTGTTGACAAACAATTTGGCAAAACAAAAGGGGCAATAATGGTTCCATTATTTTTAGCCATTTTGGCAAACAATAAATTCAAATTTTGAACGACAGGTACTTGTTGAATTTGAAACTATAAATAGAGTGAAATCAATATGGAAAACTGTTGAAGTAAATTCTTCAGAAAACTTATTCTTAGATTTAACTTGGTTTGCTTAATACTAATCAATGTCAAGCTAAATGGTAGATGCATAGAGAACATCTAACAAGAAATAATAATTAAAAGAATAATTAACTCTATGTTAAAGCCCAGTAGTGGATGCTACATTGCAACAGTGAAAGATTAAGAACAAGAAGACAAATCAACATGCCAACATCCTGACTCAGGACTTAGAGTAAAAAAAGTAAGAAACACAACATTGACATGTGAAGAAAACTACCAATACAGCAGATAGTCAGCTACTACCACTACACCTAACTTATAGCAGGTTCAGAAACAAAGAATCATACCAAACTGCAAGCCACTACTAATCCTAAATCAGAATGGCAAATACAAGAGGAAAGAAAGGTAGTGCCAAGAAAGGCATAAATAAAACAACCCCCACCCCAAGGAGAACACATTCAGAAACAGATGTATCCACTACAGAACTTGAAACCCTACACATGTCCCCAGAAACAGGATCCAGCAAAGTCTTAAATATCTTAAGACAAACAAATGAGACAGAAACAATACTGAGATCCAAGATACAATTGTTGGTGGAAAAAATGGTGAAACTAGAGCAGGAGAATGAAAACACAATGAGTGAAATAAAAATAGAAATGGACAATTGCCTAGAAAACCAAAGTGAAAATTTTCAAAGGGACATCAAAGCACTAACAATTGAACAAATGCTTCCAGGAACAGAATGCAAAATGGGAAAAGATATGCCAACAATTAGAGGACAAGAACAGGCAGCTAATTCTAGACAATGACATACAAGCACAAGAACTAGAACAGCTCAAAGATGAACTCAGATCAACAGAATTGGACAGAAACAAGAATCACAAAAACCAGATGTGAGAATTAGAAGATCTGAGGCACAAACTGAGAGCAATACAAGGAAATGAAGAGGAAAATCAGAGGGAAACACAAATGCATGAAATAACAGTTGAGCAATTAAAAGAAAGAAGCCTACAGGCGTCACACATCAATTTTAAAATACAATTGAGAGAAGCAGAAGAGAAGGAGGAACAAGAAAAGAAAAAAATCATTGACAAATCACAAAAGCAGTAACCAACCAGCTCACAATAAATGAAAACATAAATGTGCTAAGGAGACCAACCTATGAGAGCTCAATGCTACCAGAGTATAGTCATAACAACATGATACCATGCAAGGCAACCCTGCTGAAATTCAATGGAAAAGTCAGCAGTTACAACCCAACAGTCTTTGAATGGCTGCAAATGTTTGAGATCACAATGGCCAAGAGAAAAGTAAGCAAACAAATGGCAGCAGCAAGATTCCCATTATATTTAGCAGGAGCAGCATCCCAACACTATCTACTTCTAGACACTGACACAAAACAGGATTACAAATTACTAATTGGAGACTTTGTAGAGTACTACGAAAAAGAAAGATTTAAAAACCAATACCAAATTATATTGAACTCAGCAAAGATGAGAAAGACAGATGATATACAAAACTACGTCCAGCAGGTAGAACAATTGGTAACACTTAGCTCCAGAGGAAACAAATATTCAAAATATGACCTCTTCTCCCACATCTGCAAGGGAATGCTGGAAAACATTAGAACACAATTTGAGATCAAGTGCAATGTGGATGATAAACTGGAAAAGATGATCAGGAAGGCCATAGATATACAGGCAACAATTGAAAATAACGTCCACATCTATGAAAAAGCAGTATGGAACAAGGAGAAACCAATAGAATGGTGAAACAGTTACAAGACACAGACAGTGAACACCAAACCTTATAAGGAAAATAAGATGGAGAAATTCATCAATATAAAAGGTAAAGAGGGAAAGCCAAAGAAAGTCAAAGAAAAAGACATAAAGTGCTACAACTGTGGAAGGAAGGGGCACTGGAAAGACGAGTGCAGAAAACAAATTAACATGATTGGAGAGCAGGAAGCATACTACAAAGATGGAGATCTAATCAAATCCAAATCAGAATTGTTAGAAGATCCCCAAACTGAGGAAGAATCAGAAAACTAGCAAAAGTTCCAACTCTAAAAAACCGAGCACCATAATGATTATGACGAACTTGAACAATATTAATATGATAATGATAATGATAAATGGAATACTGACAAACATTACAATCAATACAGGAGTGGTGACATTGATAATAACAGATGAATGTGCAATGAAACTTGGATTTAAATGAGAGGACCTATAATGATCAAACAAAATATTAATCAATGCATCTGGAGAATACATGGATATGAAATGCAAGCTCAATGCATTACAGATCAAGATAGCAAACACAACCTTCAAGCAATCACTAGTAGTGATAGACACCCACAACAACTTGCTGCCATATGAGGTGATGTTGGGTGATGACTTCTTAACCAAAAATGGATGTGTGATAAACTACTCCAATAAAACAATTAATTAAAAGAAGAAGAAATCAAAATCAAAGAACAAGAAGGCAAGCTATCAAAATAGTATTTGAACTGGAAGAGCAAATCACAGTGGATATAATGATCTATAATAACAAAGAAATCAATTCAAAAAGAGTTTCAATGCCCTCAAGTGTGTGCGCTATAAAAAAGGGAAAAGGAAGAATACTAATACTAAACACCACAAACCACAACTTCAACATGAAGAAAACCAATGTGAGAATATTTGGAAAGTATGTTAAATCTAGCATCAAAGCCATCTGGAAAACAATGGAAGACATTGATGAGCAGAGTAGTTTGTATGGTGGAATTGAGGACTTACAAATGAAAACAGGAGGTACTCCACACTGCTGACTGGAGGGTGAGTGGATGAAAACCATTAATGTAGCAAGTGCTCCCCATAGCCTATTTGATTGCAGAGGGACGAAATCAAATGGTGAAGATCAATATAAAACACCAGACTTGCTAGAGGAGGAATATCAACATCTAAATGAAATGCAATTACAACAACTCAGAGAGGTGCTGGAGAGACATAAATGAATATTCAATTACAGAGAAATAAGTATGGGCCAGGCAATAGGTGAAACACACAAGATAATTGCAACAATGAACAAGCCAAAGCAGATGAAGGATGAATACAACAGAATACTCAATGAACTAATTGACAATAAAATAATCCAACTCAGTGAAAGTCCATATGGGGCACCAACAGTGTTTGTAATGGAAGAAGAAGACATTTAAAAGACGGCGTTTATTACTCCATACTGCTTGTACAAATAGATATAGATGGATTTTGGTTAATGTGCCAGCAACTTTTCAAAGATATATAACAAAAGTATTGAAGAACAGCAGACACAAAATGGAGGAATGCGTGAATGCATACATAGATGACATCATTGTAACAAGTGACACAATAGAGGAGCATTTAGAGAAGTTGTAAAGGACACTATCAATCCTGGAGAAAGCAGGCTTATGAATTAACAGCAACAAATGCAATATATTAAAAGAAAAGACCATATTACTAGGATGAGTGATTGAGAAGTGGCAGACATGCATGGAAGATAACAAAAGAGACATGATCCAGAAAATAGAGAAGCCAAATAACAAAAAAGACATACAGAGGATAATTGGATTTTTTATTTACTATGGAAGATTCATACCCAACATCGCGGAAAAACTGCCAAGATGACACAACTAATGAGAAAATCAGTGCCTTTTATATGGACTTGGCAGGAGCAAGAAGAACTAGACAACATAAAGGAGGAATTAGCAAAGCTACCATCACTAAGTACGTCCTACTACCATGAAAAATTCATTCTGGATTGCGATGCTGGCAAAGAAGCAATTGGAGCAACACTCAGACAAATGAAGAACAACCAAGAGGTGCCAATACAGTTTTTTAGCCGTAACCTGAAGCTAAGGGAGGAAAACTATGCAACAAAGCAAGAGATGCTTGCCCTGATCAAAAGCATCAAAAAATTCAGTTAATTCTTAATCAGACAAGAATATAGGGTCTGCACAGACAACAGTGGCCTGGCATGGCTAAATAAGTTCTTGGGAGATATGTCAGGGATAGTATCAAGATGGATTGAGTACCTAAATGAATTCACTACTTTTACTATTGAACACCAAAGAGAGACATTGCATACTAATGCAGATTTTTGGACTGCACTCCTGGAGTACCAAAGAGACATTGCCAAAGAAGAAGGTGAGAAAAAGCAGTTTCAATTCCTACCTCATACAGAGTATGAAGAACTGCCCAAAATAAACGTCAATAAGAAAGGACAAGCAATGTTGCCAATTTTGATTAAGGAAGAGATATCAGAACACGAGATCATAGAAAAACAAAAAGATAATGTTAAATTGAATGAGATCATAAGAAAGAACCAAGCCTAAAATTATATAAATTAACAGAGAGCTATTTTGAAAGGTATAAATGGAAAAGAAATAAGAATGGACTTCTATATGTGGAATCACAGAATAACAGGATTGCAATACCAGAATATTACAAACAAGATCAAATAAGAAAGGTGCATGAAAAAGGCCATCTAGGCATTATGCAAACAGAGAGTACTTTTGTAATATCCTCTACCAGGCATTATCACTGTATATCTACTGTTACTGTATAATTTTAGCTGTTATTGCAGGTAAGGATTTACTTGTTATTACTGCTTGACTGGTTTCTTCTGTTAACTTATGTAACTTAGAATTAACTGTTCACTATTTAGGTGACGAAGCCATGTTGTAATTTCTGCAATGATCTTTTGGTGGGCATCTGCCCAAAGCTGATCTCCACGTCCAGTTTCACCACTCCATCTGATGGTTGAGTGCCACTTCTCAGCTCAATCAATACAGCTTATGTGTACCCTACTTTAGCTCAGTGCTTACTCAAGGCATGACACAATTTGACTTAAACTCTACCTTGTGAAAGTGTTTTATTGATCTGCAATCTGACTTGTTACTAGTTGTTCGTTAAATATTACATGTAGCCATTACTGAAATATATTGGCTTATTTAAATATACTTTGTTTGAACAACTTCGTAACCTATATTTATAATTCCTAAGGTTTGGTCATCCAACTGTTTGCTGTCTATTAATTATTTAATACATGTAGAAGTGATATGCTAGCCAGCTAATTGAGAGAAAACTCCTACACCTAACATATGTGCACTTTCATGGTCTGGCACAGAGACCCTAGAATCGTTCCCTGTGATGTATCCAGACCACTACTAAACACCGCTCAATTAGCTCGACATTGTATTAAATAAGCAAACCGTTAACTTGAAACAAAATAAGAATTCCTAATAAAATTCTTTATCAAACTCTTACAATGGTTTTTAATCTATTTATAGTATTTCCAAAAGAAGTACCTATCAATTCAAATTTAAACTTTCTGCCAAGATGGCGGCTGAAAATAATGTTTTAGCATCCTTTAGTCAAAAAGTATTTTTATTGACAGACACAAATATCTCTTTTCTGACACATGTTGTTTCTTAGTTGCATATTACAAATAAATCTGAAATAACACTAATTGATTTAATTACAATATTTTTAATCAACTATTCTTTGATCTTAATCTCTTTTACCAACATTTGCAGCTTATTTAAGATTTCATTTAGATGATGCTACATGCCCCCCTCAGCTTGTGTTATTTTCAGCACAGCTCACTCTCCATGCACCAAGGTATCCGCCTTCCGAATTATTGATTCTGCCTATTGATCAGCCCATGAGGTTTTCTCAAATTCGGTTTGTTTGGTCATCTTAAGGACCGCCTCTCTTTAAGTTGTTACTGTGTTGGCGTATTTTAGGAATTGTGCTTCTCAGATGTCTTCTGCTATCAACGTAATTTCTCTTAATTCTTTGATTTTCTGTGAAAAGATGTCATAATATTTGTGATATAGTTGTATTCATTTGATTCCAATCATGAATGTCATTTGTGCATTGGCTCTGCTCGTATGTGCTAGATCTTTTCTGATTTAGTTGTTGGGGTAGAAAAGCATGAAGACTTTCTGTAAACTCCGAGTATTTGCCACGTCTTTGTAAAAGAAATTGATGTTGTCCCTTACTTCTTTTTCTGTTATGATATTTTGATCGTTCTTATTGATTCACATCATTGTGACAATTTCTACCCTCTTCGTGACATTGTAGTAAGGGTATTTCCTTTCCCAGATGTCTGTCCACACTATGTCATTTACTCTGGAGAATAACATTATGGCTCTCAGGTTCTGTTCCTCTATCTTCTTTCTGAGATCTTGCAGTTGTACATTTATTGGTGTGTAGAGCTGGTCAGGCGTTATCATGCCTTTGATATAGACCCTTTCTCTATTGTCATTTCTTAGCATTAGCTCTTTCAACTTTTTACAGTCATCTTGCTCTATCATGGTTTTTGCTTTTCTTTTTGTGTTCACATATGACTTATACTTGTGAAGGAATGTCTTTGCCACCTTGACCTCTTTTGGTAGTCTCCATCATGGGAGGACCTTTGGTATCTCAACAGTTTCCAGCAGTGTGCATATTAGGATTTTTGTCTCTATTTGTCTTTCTATGTGAGGATACAAGCCTTCCGTAGTTGATGCTATAGCTAGGCCTATTGTGGCGTGGTAATTCATCTTAGCTTCCAAAATTGTATCCCAGAATGCTTGTGTTAATCCCCTCCAGCTTAATTTTAATCATATTTCTTCTTTGATGTCTATTCTTGATGTAATACATTCAACATCTACAGCCAATTGATTATATGGTTTTAGTAGCTCCTCCAATTCTTTTTGTGTAATCACTTCAGTAAACATAAGTTTCATCCTCGCCACTGTCTGTTGTTCTCTGATGTTCTGGAAATTCCTTTCCTTGATATCTTTGGCCTCTCTTGTAAATTTGATTTCCACCAGGAACCGCTCATCATCAGTGTCTATCCATTCTATTGTTTTAGCTGGGCTGATCTCTCCCCATTTCTCGATATTTATCCTGTTGATTGTTTGTTGTGTTTTGGGGCTAGTAGTAATCTGGATGATGTGAGTAATTGTTCCACTTCTATCATTTCTGCTTGGGATTTTGTAACCATTTCACACACTTCTACTGGTTCTGTTATTCCTCCTCATTTCATCATTTCTGCACTTTGTAAATGTGCACCGTGGACTATCTCATTCATAGCATCCCATTTCGTGATTGAGGATTTTCTGCACGTTTTTCTGTATTAACATTTTCCTAATTTCGGCTATGCTTGCTAGCTTCCATTTAATAGTTTCCCTTGTTGTTAGCCATGGTTGGTTTTGGAGTTGCTTTATCCGTGTTTCAGATGTTGCTCCCCACATGTACTTTTTCATGGGCTCATTGAATATCGTGATTTCATTGGGACATATCCCCGTCTTATTTGCAATGCTTATGACTGATATTTTTCCCATCAGATTTTCGCTCATTATTGTTTGGCTCAATATCTTTTGCATTGTCTGCACTGGCTTCTCTTGTCTATTTGGTGACTCCAGTTTCCCAGTGTGACCTTTTAGTAGCCAGTTCTTTGTTTGCATATTTATTGGAGCTATCGCTATTTCATACTTCTTTGCTTTCACTAATTTGTGGCGGGTGTGTCGCAAGATCAGGAGTTTTATTTCTACGTCTTCTGTTGTGAATATTGCTAGTATCCACGCCATTGTTCTATAATGTATCTCAGGTGCGTTCTTTTCTTTGAATAGTAACTGTTTGAAGTCTTTTTTCGTATTCAGTTTGTAGGCTCTGTTTACCTTGTCAATTCCATTTCTATCAACTTATGAAATTTCTGTGATGGTGTATTGATCTTTATTTCTGGCCAACCTTACTCTACCTTCTTTTGTAATTTCAAATTTTTCCAGATCATTTTGTAACATCCTCCACCAGGCCTATTCATGCCGTGTATGATTACTGATAATTATCACTCGGTAGATTGCAGGTGAGGGGTTACAAAGTTATTGAACCGTCAGACCTTTCCTTTCTAACTAACTAGCTATGTTAATTAAATAATTGAATATTGACTATCACTGTTTAGGTGATGGAGCCATATCACGTTTCCTCTTCAGTTCTTCCATTGGGCTACTGCCCGACGCCGATCTCCACAAGACAGTTCCTCTCCTTCATGAATGATGATTGAATCCATGGCACCATCTCAGCTCAACTGGGATTAATTATGTGTACCTTACCTTAACTCAGTGCATGCACTCAAGTCAAGTTGTAACTGACTTAAACTCAATTTTGTAAAGTGTTTGTTGTTTTGATTTCATAAAGCAACCGGGCATTGACACTAACTGCATTTATGTAATATTAAAATAGCCATTACCGTAAAACTATCGGCTTAATAATGTAAATAATAATATTGCAGTTTCCTATACTTACATTTAATAAGACTACATGTAAGGTCATTTATCAGGTCAATTATAGTCGAGTCTCCTACTATTAAGAATATATATATATCCCTAAGTGTCGACTATCCAGTCGTTTTAAGCATTGATTATTTTATACATGTATGAATCGATAGTCAGACTAGGCAAGAATCGAAAAACTCCTAACCATAACATAAGTGCGGTTTCGTGACTGGCACAAGGACCCTTCGAATCGATCCCGTGATGGAATCCAGCCACTACTCGACACAACTTGCCTAGCTGCACATCTTATTAAATAATCAAACCAGATAATAGAAGAATGAAAATAAAATAAACTCCGAAGAATTTATTGCTCATCAAATTTCTGTTTAGTTCAAAGCTATTTATAAAAATTTTCCAAAAGTACCTGCTGATTTTAAATTTTAAATGATTCGTCTGCCAATATGGCTGTTCCTTCGTAAGCGTAATTTCGCTCAATATAATTTGTCAAATGTTACTTGATCAGCTAACAAGTTTTTCTTAATTTGAACAATATTATGGCTTGGTTGCATTGTACAAAGTAACTAAAATAATTAACTAAATTTTACAATTAATTTTAATTATTCTAAATCATTTGACGTTATTCCTTGTTTGCAGCTTGGTTGCTTTGGATGATGCTACAAGCCCTCCTCAGCTTGTGTTAGGGACAGCACTGGTCACTCCCCATGCACGAGAGTGTCCGCTCTTCTTATAAGTGACTCCACCTCAGATTCATCCCATGTTATCATTGCATATTCCGCTTGTTTTGACATTTTGAGTACTGCTTCAGGTTCAGTTGTAACGGTGTTTGCGTATTTCAAGAACCGAGTCTCTCTAATATTTTCTGCTATGGGTGTTAGTTGTCACAGCTCATTCATTTTCTGTGAGAAAATTCCAAAATATTTCTTGTATAGGCTGATGCCTTTTAGCACTATTAAGAGCGTCATTTGAGCATCTGCTTTGCAAGTGTGAGCTAGATCGGCTCTCATCTGCGTGTTTGGGTAGAAGAATGAAAACACCTTCCGTAGGCTGCGCATGTTTGCCACATCCTTGTAGAAGAAACTAATATTCTCTATTACTTCCTGTTCCGATATGTCGCCAGGATCGTTTTTCCCAATTCGCATCATCGTCATGATCTCTACACGTTTCGTTACATCGTAGTAACAATAATTTTTCTCCCACAAATCGGTCCATACTATGTCATTAACTCCTGAGAATAGGATGACTGCTCGCGGTTGTTGTTGTTCTATCTCTCTCCTCAGTTCTTGGAGTTGGATATGTATCGCTTCCCCTTCTGTGTATAGTTGATCTGGGGTAATGTTTCCTTCGATGTAGATGCGTTCCTTGTTGTAATTATCTAGTAATATCTTTTTGGTCTTCTTATAGTCCTCGCATTGTATCATTTCCATGGCTTTGCTCCGAGAATTTACATATGATTCATGCAAGAATGTTTTTGCTGGACGGACCTCTTTCGGGAGTCTCCATCTTGGCAGTACCATGGGTATTGCTATTGTCTTTGGCGGTGTACACAATAAGATCTTTGTATTGACTAATCTTTCAATTTCATCATAAGTGCCCGTTGTATTAGATGCCATTGCTAAACCAATGGTGGTTGGGTAGTTCATCTTTGCTTCTGGGATTGCCTCCCAAAATGATTGTGTCAGTCCCCGTTTGCTTAGCTTTATCCATATATGTTCCTGTATATCAATTTTCAATTTGATGCATTCAACATCAAGTGCAATTTGGTTAAAAGGTTTCAATAGTTCCTTTAACTCTGTGGGGTTGAATGCTTCTGTAAACATTAACTTCATTGTTGCGACCATTTGTTGTTCTCTTATCCTCTGATAGTTTCTTTCTGTTATCTCTTTTCTTTCCTTCGTAACTTTTATTTCTACCAGGAACCGTTTGTCATCTGTGTCAATCCACTCTATCGTACTATCTTGGCTCGTGTCTCCCCACTTTTCAATGTTTATTCGGTCAATCACTGTTTGTGTTTGTGGGGATAGTATTAGTTGTGATGAGGTTAGAAGTTGTTCTTCTTTGATGATTTCTTGCTGTGATTTCGTCACCATTTCACATATCTCTACTGGTGTCTTTATCCCACCTTTCTTTAGCATCTCGGCCCTTCTAATTATTTTTGTGAAAGTGCATCTTGGGCTATCTCTGACATACCGTTTCATGTTTTCATTTATCACTTGTTGTATGTATCAGCTAATTTTCGTTTAATTATCTTCCTTGTGGTTATCCATTGTTGGTTCGGGAGTTGTTTTAATCATGTTTCTGAGGTTGCACCCCACATGTATTTTCGCATCAGCTCTTCAAATATTTGTATTTCACTCAGGCATATTCCTGTTATGTTGGCCAGCTCCACTATTGACATTCTTCCCATTGGGTGATGTTTTGTTATCAGCCTACTTATTAATTTTTCTATCGTCTGCATTGGTTTCTCGTTTTTGTTGGGCGATTCAGTCTTTTCAACATGGCCTTTCAGTATCCAATTTTTTGTTTGTGTATTCATTGGTGATAACGCAATTTCGAACTTTTTTGCTTTCGTAAGTTTCACCCTTTGATTTCTTGTTACGGGTAGCCTGAGGTCCTTTTCCTCTGTGAGCCATATCGCTAGCAACCATGCGGACGTTCTATATCTAATCTCCGGCACGTTCTTCTCCTCCAATATCAATTTGCGGAAGTCTTTCTTTGTATTTAATTCGTATGCTCTATTGATCTCTGCTAATACCATTTCCACAGTTTTGTGATATTTCCATGCTGGTGCCTCTATTTTTATTTCGGGCCATGATTCATCTGTTTTCTTTTGCAATTTCATGTTCGCCCAGACTTTTTGAATTTCTTCTAAGTGCTCCTGGCGTTGTGTCATGCTGCATTTAATGAATAATGTCATGGCTTTTTCCAATCCTTCGTTTAGTTGTAACATTTCCGCTGTTTTTGTTTGTTGGAAGAGGTCTATTGCTATACTCTGATCTATCATTATTCCGTATATCTGCGCCCAATAATCGATCTGTAAGTCAAAACGAATTATCTCGGAGATCGTAAATTCTTTCTTTTCCCATGGGAAGAAATTTTCCGCTCTTAATACCATGTCCTTTCGAAACACCATGTCCTTTAAGAATCTCTCTAATTCTTCTAGATTTTCTTTAATTGCTATGACGACTATCCTTATTTTTTGTACTCTCGCCATCCGTAATGTTTGATCTATTTGTTTCTGTAGATGTTTGGTATATTCGTTTTCCCTTAGGACGTGTATAACTGTTAGATTTTCTTCATCTATATTTATCTCCGGGATTTTTGCTATTTGTTCCTTATATGCCATAAGTGCTTGCGCCGTTTCCAATGTGAAATCCTCATTGAATGTCATGTGGATCGTGCTTCTCATGTATGGCCTGTCGATTGTTTCGTTTAACTCTTGTGGATAGCTTATTAGTACATTCACTTTGGGCCGGTTGTCCGCATCTAATAGGATCGGCAGATTGCTCCCTTCCATCTTAGCAGTGTTTCTTATCAATGTTTTTGTTTCTGGAGATATTTTTTCGAAGGCATTGTGCCGCATTTTCGTGGTTGCCATAAAATAGGGGTGCAACGTTTCCCCATCAATTTTGGACATTCTCTTCTCACGCTCTTTAGATCTTATTGTACGCTCCGATGTTGTCTCCAAGGAGATCTCTATTTGCCTCATCTGTAAAGGCAATCTGCTGGTGCTCGGCTCACATTCCATAGGTTGTGAGCTTGTGCCGCTGGTGTCAACTGAGTTGCCCTTGAATCAGCTATCAGTTACAACCCGCGATACTTGACCAGCCATGGTTCCAGTGGAGATACCTTCAGCCTTGAATCACTTCTGGATCTCCACCGTTCTTCCACCACTCACACCTTCCCCTGGAACTCCGGTTGTTTCACTGCCCTCGAATCAGCAAAGTGATCCCCTGGAAGGAAAGTTAAGCTGTGAAGAGGCCGATTGTCCGTTTGTATCTCTGCCCTTGAATCGGCCTTGAGTACTACTAGGACGCCTCTT
>CABFPE010000029.1:1943536-1962593 GCA_900660155.1 Hofstenia miamia | reverse complement strand
GTGAATTCTTCCTCGAATTCCTCCTCTGGCAGGCTATCTAAATCATACATATCATACATGACCTCTTTGCTGTTTATTCAGCTTAGTTTAAATTCAGCGTTTTCGTCTATCTTCATTTCCTCGACATCTACCATTGCTCTTTTCAAATTTTGGAAGTGCAGTAGTCTGCCGTTATCTAACATGTACTCATTATTCAGCAATTCTTGCGTTATCGTATGTGGTCCAGACCAAACTGTTTTTAGTTTACGAACCTGATTCGTGTCTGTTAGTTTCATCGGTGCAAATGCGTAGACTTTGTCGCCTACTTTGTGCGCGTGCCCGTAGATTTTTTTATTATAGTTTCGCTGTTGTCTTACTGCCGATTTCTTCATGTTGTGGCATATTGTTTCGTGAATTGCTGAAATCTGTTTGCGTAATTGATTTACATATTCATTGTTTAGCGTTTTGCTGTAGTTGGTATATTGCATTGATAGTGGTGTTGCTGCCTCTCAACCGAACATTGCCTTGAATGGGGTGACTCCTGTTGTTGAGTGTACCGACGTGTTATAAAAATATTCTATCATTTCGATCACCTCTCTCCATTTATTTCCACCAATCCTTGTTGTGGTTACTCTTATTAGTTTTATCAGGGTTCTATTTAGTCTCTCCATCACACCGTTTGCCTGTGGGTGATATGCTGTGGTTCTTTCACTCACTATCTCTAGCATTTTAGCCATTTCTTGGAAAAGGCCGCTCTCAAATTGTGGTCCTTTGTCCAATATGATCGTTTCCATTGGTCTGAAATGCAGTATCCACTCCTTCATTACTATCTCCGCTGTAGTTTCTGCAGTTGTATTCTTTATTGGGATCATCCTTGCGTATTTCTTAAAGTTATCCACCATCACTAATAGGAATTGATACCCCTCATTATCTTTCGAAAGTTGTTCCAAGTCGATGTGGACTATTTCATTCGGTTGTGTGGCAATTATCTTTTCTAGTGGTGCTCTCTGTGTTGGGAACCGTTGGCTGTTGTGTAGCAAACATGTAGTACATTTGTTAATGATATCTTCAATTATCTTTCTAACTGCCATTGTTATAAATCGCCCATTAAATGTTTTCTCTGTTTGTGTTATTCCTAGGTGGCCTTTTTCATGTATCCACCGTATTAAATCCCTTTTGAAGTACTCTGGTATTGCAATTCAGTTGTTTTGCCCTTCAACATACAATAACCCATTTCTGCTTGTTTTCCATTTGTAACGTTCAAAGTAGCTTGCTGTCAGCTTTGATAGTATCATTTGGGGTGCTTTCAGTTTTCTTATTATCTCATTAAGGATTACATCGTCCTGTTGTTTTTCTATGATCTCCTTCTCAGAGATTTCCTCTTTTATTATGATTGGTAGTACCATCTGACCCTTCTTGTCAACATTGATTTCTGGCAGCTCATCATATTGATTGTGTGGTTGAAACTGAAATTGTTGCTTTTCTCCATCTGTCTTCTCTGCGTCTCTTTGGTACTCTGGCAATGACGTCCAAAAGTCTGCTTTACTATGTAAGGTGCCTTTTCGATGCTCTATTGTGAATGTGAATTCGTTAAGGTATTCTATCCATTGGGATACAATGCCCAATTTGTCTCCTGAGAATTTTTTCAGCCACGTGAGGCCGCTGTTGTCAGTACATACTCAGAACTCTTTTCCAATCAGGAAATGTCTGAACTTTCTGATACTTTTGACTAGCTCCAGCATTTCTACTTTAGTTGAGCCATAATTTTCCTCGCTTGCTCGTAGTTTGCGGCTGAAAAATTGTATTGGTACCTCTTTCCCCTTTCACATTTGTCCTTGTGTTGCTCCTATGGCGACCTTGCTTGCATCGCAGTCTAGTATGAATGGCTCATCATAATCCGGTGTATTGAGTGATGGCAATTTCGCTAGTTCTTTGATATTGGCCAGTTCCTCCTGCTCCTGCCATGTCCATATGAATGGTACTGATTTTCTCATGAGTTTCGTCATCTTTGCAGTTTTTCCTGCAATGTTAGGAATGAATGTGCCATAATAATTAAAGAAACCCATTATTCTTTGGATGTCCTTCTTATTGTTTGGTTTTTCTATCTTCCATATCATTTCTCTTGCATTATCCTTCATTGATATTCTCCCTTTTTCTATCGTTCTTCCCAGGAAGATGATTTTCTCCTTTAAGATTTCGCATTTGTTGCCGTTTATTTGGAGTCCTGCTTTCCCTAGGATTGTTAGCGTTCTGTCTAATTTCTCTATGTGCTCTTGTATTGTGTCACTTGTTACAATTATATCGTCTATGTATGCATTGATGCCATCCTCCATTCTATGTTTTTTGTTTTTCAGGACTTTTGTTATATATCTTTGAAACGTTGCTGGTGCATTGCATAGCCCAAACGCCATGTAGATCCACTCATACAGCCCATACGGTGTTATGAATGCTGTCTTTTCAATATCGTTTTCTTCCATTGGTACTTGCCAATATGCTTTGCATAAGTCTAATGTCGTAAAGTATTTGTGCTTGCTTGCTTTGTATAGCATGTCCTCTATTCTCGGCAGAGGGTACGAGTCTTTCTTTGTCACTTTGTTCAACTTCCGGAAGTCTATACATAACTGGTATTTTTCTCCCTGCTTCACAAACACCATTGGTGCTGCGTAGGGACTCTCGCTTGGTCGTATGATTTTGTTGTCTATTAATTCTTCCAATATCCGATTGTACTCGTCCTTCATCTGTTCAGGCACTCTTCTACAGGGGAGTTTTATTGGTTTATCCGTGGTTGTTACTATCTTGTGTTTTTCCCCTATCACTTGCCCCACACTTATTTCTCCGTAGTTGAATATCTGTTTATGTCGTCTTAGTGTATCTCTTAGCAGTTGTATCTCCTCTTTGTCCAGGTGTTGGTAATCTTCGCTCTTGATGTCCAGGATCTTGTATTCATATTTGGTTGCTTTCGTCCCAACACCCTTGAGTCAGCCTTTGGGAGTACTTGCAACTTGGATGGTGTTCATCCACTCGCCCTTGAGTCGGCCATGTGGAGTACTTTGCGCTTCCACTTGTAAGTCCTCGAATCGACCATACAAGTCGTCGGCTCCATCCTCGTCTTCCAATGCCTTCCAGATCAATCTAATGTTTGATTTTACATATTTTCCAAATATCCTGATATGTGATTTCCTTAGGTTTACGTTCTGATTTGTTGGGTTGAGGATTGGAATCTTACCCTTCCCATTCTTTACTGCACATACACTTGACGGCATTGACACTCTTTTTGTGTTTATTCCTTTGTTCTCATAGATCATCACATCGGCTGTGATTGTTTCTTCTGTTTCGATCTCGTACATTTTCCATTGGTGCGGCTGCAGATGTATGTCTTCCTGTAATTCAAACGTGATTTTTCTCTCTCTGCCCTGTTCTTCTTCAATCTCAATCTCTTCCTCTTTAACTTTGATTGTTCTATCCGCATAATTTATAACACATTTGTTTTTTATGAGGAAGTCGTCTCCCAAAATAATCTCATATGGTAGCATGTTATTGTGTGTGTCCACCACCACCAGTGATTGCTCAAACGTAGTGTTAGCCACTCTTAGCTGCACCGCTTCCAATATTCCTTTAGTGTTGATATATTCGCCAGATGCGTTGATAAGCCTTTTGTTACACTTAGTGAGGTCTTCTCTTAGGAATCCTAACTTCGTTGCGCAGTCATCTGTAATTATCAAGGTTGCCGCTCCCGTATCAATGGTTGCTTTTATCATTATCCCATTAACCGATATTGTCATTGTGTTTACCGTATCCATGTTCGCCATAATCATCACTGCTGCGCGGTTTTTAGGAGTCGGCGCTCCACTTAGTTTTCCAAATCCTCTTCAGTTTGGGGTTCCTTGTTTGTTTCTCCTTCAGATTCTATCAAATCTTCTTCCTCGAAGTACCCATGTTCTTCTCCAATCATGTTTATTTGTTTGTGGCACTTGTCTTTCCTGTGTCCCTTCTTTCCCGCAATTATAACATTTAATGTCTTTCTCACAAACTTTCTTCGTTTTTCCATCTCTAGTTTTTATTTTTATCGTCTTTTCTTGTTTGTCAGTCTTGTACGTTTTCGTTGTGTTTTTCAGCTTGAGGTTGTTCCTCCAGGTTGGTGCTTCTCTATGCCAGGCTGCCTTTTCGTTTATTCTCACGTTATTTTCGATCGTTGCTTGTATGTCCACTGCTTTTCTGATCATTTTTTCCAGTTTGTCGTCCACATCACATTTAATTTCAAACTGTGCCCTTATATTATCAGGTATCCCCTTGCAAATATGCAAAAAGAGATCATACTTTGAATATTGGTTCTCCCTTGAACTGAGTGTGACTAGTCTTTTGACCTGCTGTATATAATTGCGGATATTGTCTGTCTTTTTCATCTTCGTTCCGTTTAAAATTATCCGGTATTGGTTCTTAAAACTTTCGTTTCCATAGTGTTCTATGAAATCGCCAATTAACAATTTGTAGTCCGTTTTTGTTTCAGGGTCTCTGTTTGTTTCAAGTCGAGTTATTTTACTTTTAAGTTGTGATATCTCCGCGGCTTGTATATCATTATCCTGTATCAGCTGCTGGTTTGTTCCTTCTAACATATTATTCTTGTCTTGCAGAAGCTGGTTTTGTTCCAGAAACCTGCTGTTCAATTCCGTTAACTGTTTTGTAAGTGCCTTGATCTCATTTTGGAACACTTCACTTTGTTCAATTAATCTGGTATCCATATCAATTTGGATGTTCCTGATTGTTTCCGCACTTGCTAATTCAATGTCCTCTATCCTTTTTGTTAGCAAGCCAATTTCTTCTCGTAGTAGTTTCTCCGTCTCATTATTCTTTCTCAGGATTTCCATGATTTCTGGGGTTCCTGGTTCGGAAGAGGATTCCTGTCTTACTGATTCTGGGGTTTGGGTTGCTTCTGAATTTCGTGGATAGGATGATGATCGTGTCGCCATAGGGGTAGTGGTTCTCGGTATCGCCTTCTTTGTGCTTCCTCTTTTACTTTTATTATTTGTCATTGTTTCTTGATGTCGTAGTGGATTTCTGATTTGGTTACGATTCAAGAGTCCAGTTTGCACCTGTTGCGATTGAAATTTTCTGCCTTTGCTGACTTTGTATTTCTTTTCACTGCTCTGTTGCTTCCTTTTCCACTTTTCCTTTGAGTTTTTTCGGTTGTCTTTGAAAGAGTATCACTGCATTGTTTCTTCTCCGTTGACGTTGTTCTTATTTGTCACGGTCGCCATGTAACATCCTCCACCAGGCCTATTCGTGCCATGTATGATTACTGACAATTATCACTCAGTAGATTGCGGGTGAGGGGTTACAAAGTTATTGAACCGTCAGACCTTTCCTTTCTAACTAACTAGCTATGTTAATTAAATAATTGAATATTGACTATCACTGTTTAGGTGATGGAGCCATATCACGTTTCCTCTTCAGTTCTTCCATTGGGCTACTGCCCGACGCTGATCTCCACAAAACAGTTCCTCTCCTTCGCAGATGATGGTCAAATCCATGGCACCATCTCAGCTCAACTGGGATTAATTATGTGTACCTTACCTTAACTCAGTGCATGCACTCAAGTCAAGTTGTAACTGACTTAAACTCAATTTTGTAAAGTGTTTGTTGTTTTGATTTCATAAAGCAACCGGGCATTGACACTAACTGCATTTACATAATATTAAAATTAGCCATTACCATAAAACTATCGGCTTAATAATTTAATTAATAAAGTTGCAGTTTCCTATACTTACATTTAATAAAACTACATGTAAGGTCATTTATCAGGTCAATTATAGTCGAGTCTCCTACTATTAAGAATATATATATATCCCTAAGTGTCGACTATCCAGTCGTTTCAAGCATTGATTATTTTATACATGTATGAATCGATAGTCAGACTAGGCAAGAATCGAAAAACTCCTAACCATAACATAAGTGCGGTTTCGTGACTGGCACAAGGACCCTTCGAATCGATCCCGTGATGGAATCCAGCCACTACTCGACACAACTTGCCTAGCTGCACATCTTATTAAATAATCAAACCAGATAATAGAAGAATGAAAATAAAATAAACTCCGAAGAATTTATTGCTCATCAAATTTCTGTTTAGTTCAAAGCTATTTATAAAAATTTTCCAAAAGTACCTGCCGATTTTAAATTTTAAATGATTCGTCTGCCAATATGGCTGTTCCTTCATAAGCGTAATTTCGCTCAATATAATTTGTCAAATGTTACTTGATCAGCTAACAAGTTTTTCTTAATTTGAACAATATTATGACTTGGTTGCATTGTACAAAGTAACTAAAATAATTAACTAAATTTTACAATTAATTTTAATTATTCTAAATCATTCGACGTTATTCCTCGCTTGCAGCTTGGTTGCTTTGGATGATGCTACAATTTGTATTTGTTGTAAATGTTCCTGTCATTGCGTCAGACTACACTTTATGAATAATGTGTTGGCCTTTTCTATTCCATCTATATCTGACGGTAGTTCTATTGTTTTCGTTTGCCTTTAGAGGTCGATCACAATGCATGGGTCTACCATAATTCTGTAGATCTGTGCCCAGTAATCTATTTGTAGATCGAATCGTATTAGCTATGGGATTGTCGTGGTTTTCAGTGTTCTCTCCCATGGGAAGATATTTTTGCCTGACAGGCATACCTCTTCTAGGTGCTCGGGAATGTCTTCTTGCATTGATATTGTGATGATTACAATTCTGACGTTTTGCACTCTTGCCATTCTCATTGTGTCATCTATTTTCTTTTCTAAGTTTTTTGTATACTCTTTTTGTTTTAATATGTGTATGATTGTGAGGTTGTCTTTGTCGATATTTATCTCTAGTATTTCAGCAATTTTGTCTTTGTAGGCCATTATCGCTTGTGTTGTATCCAATGTAAATGCATCATCAAATAGGACGTGAACTGTACTGTGCATGTATGGCCTTTCTAACGTTTCATTCATTTCTTGAGGATAACTTATGATGATGTTTACTTTTGGTCTGTTATTTGAGTCAAGCATGATTGGTAAATTCTTCCCTTTGATTCTCACAACTCTCCATACATGAGCTTTTGTTTCTGGAGATAGCTTTGCAAACGCATTATAATGCATCTTCAATGTTCCCATAAAGTAAGGGTGTAAGGTTTCTCCATCGATTTTAGACATGCACTTTTCTCTCTCTTTTGATCTTACAGTTCATTCTGAAGTCATTTCTGAGGAGGCGTGTAGCTGGGTCATCCATAATGGTAATCTGCTGGTTCTTGGTTCACAGTCCATGGGCTGTGAATCTGTGCTGATAGTTTCTACTGATTTCCCTTGAATTGGCTCACAGTTACTCCTATCAGCACTTGACCAGGTGTGGTTCTGATTGGGATAACGTCAGCCTTGAATTGCTTCCATATCTCCACTGTTCTTCCACCACTTACACCTTCCCCTTCAACTTCTTGTGTCTCACTGCCCTTGAATTGGAATTGTGGACTTTGGGAGGGAAAGTTGTGCTGTGCACCAGTTTTCTGCGTGCCCTTGAATCAGTGGTGCAGATCCCTGGTGGGAGAGGCTTTTTGTCCCATTGGTTTCTCTGCCCTTGAATCGGCCTTGAGGACTACTAGGACGCCTTCTCACTCTATGTCGTCTATTCATCAGTTCTTCATTCTTGTCCCTTCTGCCCTTGATTTGACGTCTGGTTTGAGAACTTCTTCACACTCTCGTTCTCCTGTTTGTTGTTGAGAGCTCCTCCATTTGTTGGTTTCTGCATACTCTCTTCTTCATCTGGGGGTGCATCATTTTTTCTAATTTCCTAAATGCAGTTAGTAAATTTATATCCCATATTTCAGGGTCATATATAGGTTTATTTCTTGCTGTCCTCTGGGGCAGCACTCTTTGACTCAGATCATTGTCTTTGTTATCTGCTGTATACTCATCGTCGAATTCTTCCTCATGTAAGCTATCTAAATCATACATATTGTATATAATTTCATTGCCATTAATTCGGCATATTTTAAATTCAGCATTGTCATCTATCTTCATGTCTTTGATGTCTGCTGTTGCTCTCTTCAGATTTTGAAAATGTAATAATCTATTATTGTCTAGCACATATTTGTTGTTTGGTAGAGTTTGTGTTATTGTGTGGGTGCCGGACCATACTGTTTTCAACTTCCGGACTTGATTTGTGTCTGTGAGTTTAATTGGTGTGAATGCGTATACTTTGTCTCCTACCTTGTGTGTGTGACCATAAATTTTTTTATTGTAATTCCGTTGCTGTCTCACTGCCGACTTTTTTATGTTGTGACACATTGTTTCATGGATCCCTGTGATTTCATTCTTCAACTGTTTTACATATTCATTGTCCAGTTTTCTGCTGTAGTTGGTATATTGCATCGAAAGCAGGGACGCTGCCTCTCTTCCAAACATTGCCTTGAATGGTGATACTCCAGTCATATCATGTTCTGAGGTGTTGTAATAGTATTTGATCATTTTGATAACCTCTCTCCATCTGCTTCCTCCTATTCTTGTTTTTGCTACTCTGATTAGCTTGATTAGTGTTTGATTGAGTTGCTCCACTGCTCCATTGGCCTGCAGATGATATGCAGTTGTTCATTCACTTGCGATTTCCAGGAGCTTCGCCATTTCCTGGAAAAGTCCACTTTCAAATTGGGACCCCTTATCTGTTATAATCATTTCCATCTGTCCTAGTCGCAGTATCCATTTTTTTAAGACTCTTTCTGCTGTGGTTTCTGCCGTGGTATTTCACATTGGGTACCAACCTTGCGTACTTAGTAAAATTATCTACCATCACCAGTAAATATTGATATCCTTCTGCGTCCTTTGATAACATCTCCCAATCTATGTGGACTATTTTGTTAGGTTGAGTTGTGATGATTTTTTCTAGCTGTGCTCGTTGTGTCAGGAAAAGCTGTTTGTTATTGAGGAGGCATGTCATGCACTTATTGATGATGTCTTCCATGACTTTCCTGATGGCTGTAGTTATGAACCATGCATTAAATGTTTTCTCTGTCTGTGTTATTCCTAAATGACCTTTCTCATGTATCTTCTGTATTAATTCTCTCTTGAAGTAGTCGGGGATTGCAATTCAGTTATTCCCAGCTTCAACATATAGTAGTCCATTCCTGTTGACTTTCCATTTGTAGCATTCATAGTATCCTGCTGTTATTTTAGATAGTGTAGTCTGAGGTTCCCTGATCTTCTTTATGATCTCACCAAGGATTATGTCATCTCTTTGTTTGTCCACTATCTCTTGTTTAGTTATCTCTTCTCTTATCAGTATTGGTACTACTGCTTGACCCTTTTTGTTTACGTTTATTTCCAGTAGTCCTTCGTACTTGGTGTGTGGCAGGAACTGAAATTGCTTCTTCTCTCTGTCTGTTTTTGCTGCGTCTCTCTGGTATTCTGGAAGTGATGTCCAGAAGTCCACGTTATTGTGTAATGTGCCCTTTCTATGTTCGATCATAAATGTGAACTCAGTTAGGTATTCAATTCACCAAGATACTATTCCGGACTTGTCTCCCAAGAACTTCTTCAGCCAGGCCAATCCACTGTTGTCCGTTCACACTCTAAATTCTCTTCTGATAAGGAAGTGTCAAAATTTCTTAATACTTTCAATCAATGCGAGCATCTCTACCTTGGTGGAGCCATAGTTCTCCTCACTTGCCCTCAACTTGCAGCTGTCCCAATGTTGCTCCAATTGCCACCTTACTCGCGGCACAATCTAGTATGAATTTCTCATTGTAATCTGGTGTATTGAGGGAGGGTAATTTCACCAGTTCTTCTTTGATGTCCAATTCCTCCTGCTCTTGCCAAGTCCATACAAATGGCACCAACTTTCTCAATAATCAGGTCATCTTCACCATCTTGCCAGCTATATTTNTTGCTGCGTCTCTCTGGTATTCTGGAAATGGTATTCAGAAGTCCGCGTTATTATGTAATGTGCACTTTCTTCGTTTGATCGTAAATGTGAACTCATTTAGGTATTCGATGCACCGAGATACTATTCCGGACTTGTCTTCCAAAAACTTCTTCAGCCAGGCCAATCCACTGTTTTCTGTTCACACTCTAAATTCTCTTCCAATGAGAAAGTGTTGAAATTTCTTAATACTCTCAATCAAAGCAAGCATTTCTACCTTGGTGGAGCTGTAGTTCTCTTCACTTGCCCTCANCAAATGGCACCAACTTTCTCAATAATCAGGTCATCTTCACCATCTTGCCAGCTATATTTGGAATAAAGGTTCCATAATAATTGAAGAATCCCATGGTTCTCTGTATATCTTTTTTGTTTTTCGGTTTTTCTATCTTTCAGATCATTTCTCTGGCGTTGTCCTTCATGCATATTCTGCTCTTCTCTATCGTTCTTCCAAGGAACACTATTTTCTCTTTCAGGATGTTGCACTTATTTCCATTTATCCGGAGTCCTGTGTTTTCTAGAATCGTTAGTGTCCTCTCCAATTTTTCCAGGTGTTNTTCTACCTTGGTGGAGCTGTAGTTCTCTTCACTTGCCCTCAGCTTGCGGCTGAAGAACTGAATGGGTACTTCTTTTCCGTTTCTTGTTTGTCCCAGTGTTGCTCCAATTGCCACCTTACTTGCGTCACAATCTAGTATAAATTTCTTGTTGTAATCTGGTGTGTTAAGGGAGGGTAACTTCGCCAGTTCTTCTTTGATGTTATCCAATTCCTCCTGCTCTTGCCAAGTCCATACAAATGGTACCAATTTCCTCATTAATCAGGTCATCTTTGCCATCTTGCCAGCTATGTTCAGAATAAAGGTTCTGTAATAATTGACGAATCCCATAATTCTCTGTATATCTTTTTTGTTGTTAAGTTTTTCTATCTTTCAGATCATTTCTCTGGCGTTGTCCTTCATGCATATTCTGCCCTCCTCTATTGTTCTTCAGAGGAACACTATTTTCTCTTTCAGGATGTCGCACTTATTTCTGTTGATGCAAAGTCCCACATTTTCTAGAATCATTAATGTCCTCTCCAATTTTTCCAGGTGTTCTTGGACTGTATTGTTTGTGACTATGATGTCATCTATATAAGCATTGACTCCCTCTTCCATTCTATGTGTCTTGTTCTTTAGTACCTTCGTTATGTATCTTTGGAATGTTGCTGGCATGTTGCAGAGTCCGAACCCTATATAGATCCATTCATACAGTCCATATGGAGTTATGAATGCTGTCTTCTCTATGTCCTCCTCCTCCATTTTCACTTGCCAATAGGCTTTACATAAATCTAGAGTTGTGAAATATTTATGTTTGCTGGCTTCATAGAGCATGTCTTCTATTCACGGTAAGGGGTACAACTACTTTTTTGTTACCTCATTTAGCTTGCGGAAATCAATACATAAACAGTACTTGTTTCCCTGTTTCACAAACATGGTTGGTGCTGCATATGGGCTCTCACTTGGCCAAATAATTTTGTTGTCGATTGTATTCTTCTTTCATCTGCTCAGCACCCTCCTAACTTGTAGTTTGATCAGTTTGTCTGTTGTTGTGACGATTTTGTGCTTCTCACCTACTGCCTGACCCACACTTATCGCTCAGTAGTTGAATATACATTTGTGTTTCTCTAGGAGTGTTCTTAGTTCCCATTCCTCTAGGTGTTGATAGTTGCTGTTGCTTATTTCAGGTACCCTGTATGTGTCTTCTTCTTCTGCTTTCGTCCCAACGCCCTTGAATCGGTTTTTGGGAGTACATCGACTTTGATGGCGTTCGTCCACTCACCCTGGAGTCGGCCATGTGGAGTACTATCCACTTTCCTTTGCAACTCCTTGAATTGACCATGCAAATTACTCGCTCCATCATCGTCTTCAATTGCCTTCCAGATGAGTCTCATGTTAGTTTTGATAAATTTTCTGTATATTCTTATCTGAGATCTTTTCAGGTTCACATTCTGGTTCATAGCTTTGAGAATTGGTATCCTTCCTTTTCCATTTTTTATTGTGCAGACACTAGACAGCATTGAAACTAGTTTGGTATTGATGCCTTTGTTGTCATATAACATTATATCGGCAGTTATAGTGTCTTCCATCTCGATTGTGTGCATTTTCCATTGGTGTGGCTGTAGGTGGATGTCTTCTTGCAGTTGGAATGTAACTATTTTCTGCTTCTCCTGTTTCTCTTGGATTTCCATCTCCTCTTCTTTTACTTTTATGGTTTCATTTGCATAGTTAATGATGCATCCATTCTTTGTCAAAAAATCATTTCCTAATATAACTTTGTATGGCAACAAATTGTTATGTGTATCCACTACTACTAGAGGTTGTTCGAACATTGTGTTCGCGATTCTCATTTGTGCAATGTTTATCATTCCTTTCATATCAATATAATCACCTGAAGCATTAATTAATCTCTTATTACAACTGTTCATATCTTCTTGTTTGAATGCCAATTTCATAGCGCATTCATCAGTAATTATAGATGTTGCTGCTCCAGTATTGATTTTCACCTTTGTCATCACTCTGTTAATAGCTATTGTTATCATATTCATCATGTCAAAGTTCGTTAGGATCATTATCAATGCACGGTTGTCCTGAGTCAGCGCTCTACTTAGTTTCCAACTTGTTGTCAGTTGGTAGTGCTTCCTCGATTTCGTCTTCCATCTGTAATACATCCTCTTCATCATAGTAGGCTTCTTCATCCACAATTACGTTTATTTGTTTTGGGCAATCTGCTTTCTTATGTCCTTTCTGTCCGCACCCATAGCATTTAACATCTTTCTCTTTTACTTTCCTCATCTTACCATCCTTCCCTTTCACCTTTATTATTTTTTCTTGTTTTGCTTCAGTATAGGCTTTGTTGGGGATGTGCTGCTTAAGATTGCTTCTCCAAGTTGGTCCCTCTCTATGCCATGCAGCTTTCTTGTATATTTGGGCGTTGTTTTCAATAGTCGCCTGTATGTCAACTGCTTTCCTAATCATCCTTTCCAATTTATCGTTGACGTCACATTTAATTTCGAACTGCATTTTGATGCTTTCAGGCATCCCCTTGCAGATGTGTGAGAACAAGTCATATTTCGAATAACTGTTTCCTCTTGAACTAAGCATTAGTAGTGATTCGAATTGTTGCATGTAGTTTCAGATATTGTTGGTTTTCTTCATTTTTATTGCATTCAAAATGATTTGGTACTGATTTTTAAAACTTTTGTTCTTGTAGTAATTGATGAAGTCTCTGATTAGTAGTTGATAATTTCTCTTTGTTTCTGTGTCCAGAAGCAAGTAGTGTTGGGATGCTGCTCCTGTTAGATATAATGGGAGTCTCGCCACTGCTGCCTGTTGGCTCACTTTTCATTCCGCCATTGTCAGTTCAAACATTTGCAACCACTCAGCAAATGTGGGATTATAACCATCTACCCTTCTGTTGAATTTGGGTAGTGTTGCTTTACACAGTATTGTGTTGCTGGCTGTTGATTGTGGTAGAATTGAATTCTCATATTTTGGTTTCTTGTGATTTGTTATCATATCCTCTTCTTGCAGTTGCATGGTCACTGCTTTGGTAATTTCGTTTATAATTTTCTGTTTTTCAAAGTCAGAATCTTCGTCTGATTCTTCATAGGTTACCTCTTTGCGGGTCAGTATGTGTGGTGCCTGTAACTCGCTCTTTTTTCTGGAATGGAATTCAATTTCGTGAGTTTGCATGTTGTTTCTATTCTCCTCTTCCATTAGTTGTAGCAATCTCAATTTATCTTTCAACTGTTCCAGTTCTCCCGCCTGTAGGTCATTATCCTTGATTAATTGTCTGTTTGTTCTCTCCAGCTCTTGATTTCTTTCTTGCCATTGCTGGTTTTGCTCCAGAAACGTTTTATTGGACTTTGATAGTTGTTGGGTAAGGGTTTTAATTTCATTTTGGAATAGTTGATTCTGTTCCTCTAACTGCATTTCCATGTTCACTCTGATCTCACTCAGTATCTTTTTGTTTTGTCATTCCATCTCTTTGACTTTCTCAGTCAATTGTTCTACTTGTTGTGTTAAGAGTTCTTCCTTTTCCTGGCTCTTCCTTAAGATGATCATGATATCCAATGGGTTTGTGTCTGGGGGGTTTGTTTCTGGGGGTGAACTGAGGGACTGTAATTCTGTGTCCTTTGCTGAATTCTTGCCAAAGTATGGTGATGATCATATTGTTCTGGGAGCTACTGCCTTGACTGCAGTTTTTTTCATGCTTCATTTTTTTCTGGTTCATAGTGGCTTTCCTATCTCTAGGTCGCGATTCCAGTATCCCAGTGAAGTGCTTTCGTTCAGTTTGGCGTATCTCTCTCTCTGATTGTTAGTTCATGTAACAACTTGCTGCTTTTGTACTTTCACTTATAGCTTTTGTTGTCATCTTGCGGGTGGTTTAACTGAATGTTTCTTCTTTAAGGTTGCTGTTCTTGGCTGTCACAGTCGCCATNCATCTTTCTCTTTTACTTTCCTCATCTTACCATCCTTCCCTTTCACCTTTATTATTTTTTCTTGTTTTGCTTCAGTATAGGCTTTGTTGGGGATGTGCTGCTTAAGATTGCTTCTCCAAGTTGGTCCCTCTCTATGCCATGCAGCTTTCTTGTATATTTGGGCGTTGTTTTCAATAGTCGCCTGTATGTCAACTGCTTTCCTAATCATCCTTTCCAATTTATCGTTGACGTCACATTTAATTTCGAACTGCATTTTGATGCTTTCAGGCATCCCCTTGCAGATGTGTGAGAACAAGTCATATTTCGAATAACTGTTTCCTCTTGAACTAAGCATTAGTAGTGATTCGAATTGTTGCATGTAGTTTCAGATATTGTTGGTTTTCTTCATTTTTATTGCATTCAAAATGATTTGGTACTGATTTTTAAAACTTTTGTTCTTGTAGTAATTGATGAAGTCTCTGATTAGTAGTTGATAATTTCTCTTTGTTTCTGTGTCCAAAAGCAAGTAGTGTTGGGATGCTGCTCCTGTTAGATATAATGGGAGTCTCGCCACTGCTGCCTGTTGGCTCACTTTTCATTCCGCCATTGTCAGTTCAAACATTTGCAACCACTCAGCAAATGTGGGATTATAGCCCTCTACCCTTCTGTTGAATTTGGGTAGTGTTGCTTTACACAGTATTGTGTNTTGTACTTCCACTTGTAGCTTTTATTGTCATCTTGTGGGTAGTTTAACTGAATGTTTCTTCTTTAAGGTTGCTGTTCTTGGCTGTCACAGTCGCCATGTAATATCCTCTACCAGGCATTATCACTGTTTATCTACTGTTACTGTATAAGGTTAGCTGTGTTATTGTGGGTAAGGATTTACTTGTTATTACTGCTTGACTGGTTTCTTCTGTTAACTTATGTAACTTAGAATTAACTGTTCACTTTTTAGGTGATGAAGCCATGCTGTAATTTCTGCAATGATCTTTTGGTGGGCATCTGCCCAAAGCAGATCTCCACGTCCAGTTTCACCAATCCATCTGATGGTTGAGTGCCACTTCTCAGCTCAATCAATACAGCTTATGTGTACCATTCTTTAGCTCAGTGCTTACTCAAGGCATGACACAATTCGACTTAAACTCTACTTTGTGAAAGTGTTATTTCTACTCACAACCTGACTTGTTACTAGTTGTTCATTTAATATTACATGTAGCCATTACCGAAATATATTGGCTTATTTAAATATACTTTGTTCAAACAACTTCCTAACCTACATTTATAATTTATTGGCCATTTATGGGTCATTAATTTGGATCTAAAATAATATTAAAATAATTCCTAAGGTTTGGTCATCCAACTGTTTGCTGACAATTAATTATTTAATACATGTAGAATTGAAATGTTAGCAGGCTAATCAAGAGAAAACCCCTACACCTAACGTATGTGCACTTTCATGGTCTGGCACTGAGACCCTAGAATCGTTCCCTGGGATGTATCCAGACCACTACTAAACACCGCTTGATTAGCTCAACATTGTATTAAATAAGCAAACTGTTAACTTGAAACAAAATAAGAATTCGGAACAAAATTCTTTATCAAACTCTTACAATGGTTTTTAATCTATTTATAGNGGTAAGGATTTACTTGTTATTACTGCTTGACTGGTTTCTTCTGTTAACTTATGTAACTTAGAATTAACTGTTCACTTTTTAGGTGATGAAGCCATGCTGTAATTTCTGCAATGATCTTTTGGTGGGCATCTGCCCAAAGCAGATCTCCACGTCCAGTTTCACCAATCCATCTGATGGTTGAGTGCCACTTCTCAGCTCAATCAATACAGCTTATGTGTACCATTCTTTAGCTCAGTGCTTACTCAAGGCATGACACAATTCGACTTAAACTCTACTTTGTGAAAGTGTTATTTCTACTCACAACCTGACTTGTTACTAGTTGTTCATTTAATATTACATGTAGCCATTACCGAAATATATTGGCTTATTTAAATATACTTTGTTCAAACAACTTCCTAACCTACATTTATAATTTATTGGCCATTTATGGGTCATTAATTTGGATCTAAAATAATATTAAAATAATTCCTAAGGTTTGGTCATCCAACTGTTTGCTGACAATTAATTATTTAATACATGTAGAATTGAAATGTTAGCAGGCTAATCAAGAGAAAACCCCTACACCTAACGTATGTGCACTTTCATGGTCTGGCACTGAGACCCTAGAATCGTTCCCTGGGATGTATCCAGACCACTACTAAACACCGCTTGATTAGCTCAACATTGTATTAAATAAGCAAACTGTTAACTTGAAACAAAATAAGAATTCGGAACAAAATTCTTTATCAAACTCTTACAATGGTTTTTAATCTATTTATAGTATTTCCAAAAGAAGTACCTGTTGACTCAAATTTAAACTTTCTGCCAAGATGGCGGCTGAAAATAATGTAAGCATCATTTAGTCAAAAAGTATTTTTATTGACAGACACAAATATCTCTTTCTTAGTTGCATATTACAAATAAATCTGAAATAACACTAATTGATTTAATTACAATATTTTTAATCAACTATTCTTCAATCTTAATCTTTTTTACTGATGTTTGCAGCTTATTTAAGATTTCATTTGGATGATGCTACACTTTCAGTACAAGATTTATCACAATGGCAGTAAGAAAAGTCACAGAGGAGATAATCAATAAGTGTACCACGTTTCTCCTTAACAACAAACAGCCTTTTCCAATGCAGAGGGCACCACTAGAGAAGATCATACCAACACAACCCAATGAAATTGTGCACATAGATCTAGAAATGCTGTCAAAAGACGAAGAGGGGTACCAGCACTTACTAGTAATGGAAGATAACTTCACCAAGTATGCAAGAATGATCCTGATGAAGAACACGACGGCAGAAACAACTGCACAAATAGTAATGAAGGAATGGATCTTGAAGTTTGGACCCATGGAGACAATAATCACAGATAAAGGGCCACAATTCGAAAGTAACCTATTTGAGGAAATGTTGTGTCTACTGGAAATAGTAAGTGAAAGAATGACATCATATCACCTGCAGGCAAATGGCGCAGTGGAAAGGTTGAACAGGACGCTGATTAAATTGATAAGAGTTACAACATCAAGAATAGGAGGTCATAAGTGGCGTGAGGTGATTGAAATGATCGAATACTTTTATAATACATCCATACATTCAACAACTGGAATAACACCATTCAAGGCCATGTTTGGAAGGAAGGTGGCAACGCCACTATCAATGCAATACTTCACCTACAATGAAAAAAAGGACAATCAATACGTGAATCAATTAAGAAGTCAAATAACACTGATACATGAGACAATGTGCCATAATACAAAGAAATCCGCCATGAGACAGCAGCAAAATTACAATAAAAAATCTATGGTCACACACACAAAATAGGTGACACACTATATGCATTTACACTGATAAAACTAACAGATACAAACCAGGTCTGAAAGTTAAAAACAATTTGGTCAGTTCCATATAACATAATGCAAGTACTGCCAAACAATGAGTATATGTTAAATAATGGCAGATTACTGCTCTTTCAGAACCTAAAATGGGCAACAGCAGACATCAAAGAGTCTAGATTAGATGAAAATGCGGAATTTAAAATAAACCCAATTAATGGAAATGAAATTATGTATGATATGACCCAAAAGAAGATTTTTATGAGGAATTCAAAACAAACATCACTAATGAAAATTTACAAATAAGAGAGCTGCCAAGGCAAGCAGCAAGAAATAGATATATATATATGACCCCTAGGCGTGGGATTTAAACTTACTTACTGAATTTAGGCAAATCGAGCAATATGCAACAGCAACAACCAAAGAGAAAAAGAGTGCGCCAAAACCAGAGAACTGAGGAAATGGCAATGACCAATCTGTGGAGAAGAATATGGAGAAGATCTCAAACTGGCCATCAGACAGAAGGCAAAAGGAGCAAGAATGAACCACTGACTAATTGAAGGTGCAGAGTGAGAAGGCATTCAAGTAGTCCACAACGCCAATTTGAGGGCAGTGAGACAATTGGAGTTCCTGGGGAAGGTGCAAGTGGGCGAAGAACCATACACATATGAAAGTGATTCAAGGCTGACATATCTACGGATCCCACAACTGGTCAATTGCTGAAAGAGTCAACTATGAGCCAATTCGAGGGCAATTCAGTAGAAACTATCAGCATGGACTCACTGGATGGTGAGCTGAGCACCAGTGAACCACTAAGGATTACTCAGCTACACCCCTCCTCAGAAACTACATCAGATAGAACTGTATGTTCAAAAGAAAGGGAACAAAGAATGTCAAAAATAGATGGAGAAACCCTGCACCACTATTTTATGGGAACTCTAAAAATGAGTACTAATGCATATGAGAAGCTGTCATCAGAAACAAAAGCCAATATAAGAAAAGTAGTGAAAACAGAGGGCCGCAACTTACCCATTTTGCTAGATGCAAAGAAGAGACCAATGGTCAATACAATAATAAGCTACCCCAGGGAACTAAACAAGATGTTAGAAAGACCATATATGCACAGCATAGTGCACATAATATTTGATGAAAACTTCACACTCAAAACAGCTCAAGGAATCATTGCATATATAGAACAAACAGCACAAATACCTGTGATCATTATTGATAAGGAC
>CABFPE010000029.1:1928541-1942536 GCA_900660155.1 Hofstenia miamia | reverse complement strand
GATACACATAGGATACCAGAGATAAATGACGAAGATTATCAACATCTAGAAGAGCGAGACATCACGAAATAAGAACACTTTTAGAAAAGCATAAATGTATATTCAACTACAGCGAGATAAGTTTTGGTCAAGTGGTAGGCAAAAAACACAAAATCATGACGACAATGGATAAACCAATCAAGCTGCCAGTCAGAAGAGTACCCAAGCAGTTAAAGGAAGAATACAATCGAATATTAGAAGAACTAATCAACAATAAAATCATCCAACTGATTGAAAGCCCATACGCAGGGCCTACTGTGTTTGTAAAGCAGGGGAACAAGTACTGACTATGCATTGATTTTCACAAACTCAATGAAGTAACAAAGAAAGATTCATACCCTCTACTGCAAATAGAGGACATGCTTTATGAAGCAACAAACATAAATACTTTACGACACTAGATCTATGCAAAGCCTATTGGCAAGTGAAAATGGAGGAGGAAGACATAGAGAAAACAGCATTCATAACCCCATACGGATTGTACGAATGGATTTATATGGCGTTCGGACTCTACAATGCGCCAGCAACTTTTCAGAGATACATAACAAAGGTACTTAAGAACAAGACACATCGGATGGAAGAAGGAGTCAACGCCTATATATAGACAACATTATAGTCACAAGCAACACAGTCCAAGAACATCTGGAAAAACTGGAAAGAACACTAACAATCTTAGAGAACGCGGGACTCCGGATCAATGGAAACAAATGCGACATCGTCAAGAGAAAATAGTGTTCCTCGGAAGAATGATAGAAAAAGGAAGGATCTGTATGAATGATAATGCCTGAGAAATGATCCGGAAAATAGAGAAGCCAAACAACAAAAAGGACATCCAAAGAATCATGGGATTTTTCAATTATTATGGAACCTTCATCCCAACATACCCGGGAAAAATGGCAAAGATGACTTGTTTAATGAGGAAGGCAGTCCCATTTGTATGGACATGGGAAGAACAAGAAGAACTCGATAACATCAAGGAAGAACTCGCGAAATTACCCTCTCTCAATACACTTGACTACAATGAACAATTCATATTAGATTGCGTCGCGAGCAAGGTGGCAATTGGGGCAACACTGGGCCAAATGAGAAATGGAAAAAGTTGTGCCCATCCAGTTTTTCAGTCATAAGCTATGGGCCAGCAAAGAGAACTATGGCTCCACTAAAGTCGAAATGCTCATGCTAATCAAAAGCATTAAAAAGTTCCAACACTTCCTCATAGGAAGGGAATTCAGAGTGCATAGAGACAACAGCAGTCTGGCCTGGTTGAAAAAGTTTTCAGGGGACAAGTCCAGGATAGTGTCTTGGTGGATCGAGTATCTGAATGAGTTCACATTCACGATCGAACACAGAAAGGGTACATTACATAATAACGCGGATTTCTGGACATCACTCCCAGAGTACCAAAGAGATGCAATAAAGACAGACGGAGAAAAGAAACAATTCCAATTCCTGCCACACGCTGAATATGAGGAGCTACCGGAGATAAATCTTGACAAAAAGGGTCAAGCAGTGCTACCAATATTAATAAGAGAAGAAATAACAGAGCAGGAGATAGTGGACAAACAAAAAGACGATATAGTCCTAAGCAAGACCATCAAGAGGATCAAAGAACCGCGAACAACACTATCAAAAATAACGGTGGGATACTACGAACGTTATAAATGGAAGATCAACAAGAACGGACTGCTATATGTCGAGGCTGGAAACAATCGCATTGCGATACCAGACTACTTCAAGAGGGAACTAATACGTAAGATCCACAAGAAGGGCCACCTGGGAATAACACAAACAGAGAAAACATTTAATGCTTGTTTTATAACAACAGCCGTCAGGAGAGTCGTGGAAGACATTATTAACAAATGCACCACATGCCTCCTAAACAACAAACAGCACTTTCCAACACAATGAGCGCCACTGGAAAAGATTATTGCAACGCAACCCAATGAGATAGTTCACATAGACCTCGAGATGCTATCAAAAGATCCTGAAGGCTATCAATATCTACTAGTTATGGTGGACAATTTCACCAAATACGCAAGGATGGTCCCAATGCGGAATACCACAGCAGAAACTACAGCCAAGTTAGTTCTAAAAGAATGGATATTGAGACTGGGACCAATGGAAACGATTATAACAGATAAAGGGCCACAGTTTGAAAGTGGACTATTTCAAGAGATGGCAAGGCTATTGGAAATTGCAAGTGAATGCACAACTGCTTATCACCCCCAGGCGAATGGAGCAGTGGAGCAACTTAACCGAACATTGATTAAGTTGATCAGAGTGGCAACAACATGAATAGGAGGAAATAGATGGAGAGAGGTTATAGAAATGATCGAATATTATTATAATACATCAGTACACACAACAACTGGGGTATCACCGTTCAAAGCCATGTTTGGGAGAGAGGCGACAACTCCATTATTGATGCAATACACCAACTACAGCGGTAAATTAGACAATGCATACATACAACAACTAAGAAACCAAATCACGGGAATCCACGAAATGATGTGTCACAACATTAAGAAGTCAGCAGTGAGACAACAACGCAACTATAATAAAAAAATCTATGGTCACTGACATAAGGTAGGCGATAAGGTATACATGTTCACACCGATTAAACTAGTCGACACAAACCAAGTCCAGAAGTTGAAAATAGTATGGTCCGGCCCACACACAATAACACAAACATTGCTGAACAATGAATATATGTTAGACAACAATAGACTATTACATTTTCAAAACCTGAAGAGAGCAACAGTGGACATTGAAGAAACAAAAATAGATGACAACGCTGAATTTAAAATATGCCGAATTAACGGCAATGAGGTTGTATACAATATGTATGATTTAGATAGTGTACATGAAGAAGAGTTCGAGGATGAAGACACAAAAGATAGATGAGAATGCTGAATTCAAAATATGCTGAATTAACGGCAATGAAATTATATATGATATGTATGATTTAGACAACTTACATGAAGAAGAATTTGATGATGAATACACAGCAGACATTGGAGACAATAACCTGAGACAAAGAGTGCTGCCCCAGAGGACAACAAGAAATAAACCTATATATGACCCTGAAATATGGGAAATAAATTTACTAACTGCATTTAGGAAATTAGAGGAAAATGATGCACCTACCAATTGAGAAGAGAGTGAGCAGAAATCAACAATCAGAGGAGCTCTCAACCACAAACAGGAGAAGGAGAATTCGAAGAAGTTCTCAGTTCAGATGTCAACTCAAGGGCAGAAGGGATGAGAATGAAGAACCAATGAATAGACAACCTAGAGTGAGAAGGCGTCCTAGTAGTCCCCAAGGCCGATTTAAGGGCAGGGAGACCAATTGTAACATCCTCTACCAGGCATTACCACTGTTTATCCACTGTTAGTATATAACGTTAGCTGTGTTGTTGCAGGTAGGGATTTACTTGTTATTACTGCTTGACTAGTTTCTTCTGTTAACTTATGTAACCTAGAATTAACTGTTCACTATTTAAGTGATGAAGCCATGTGGTAATCTCTGTAATGATCTTCTGATGGGCATCTGCCCAAAGCAGATCTTCACATCCAGTTTCACCATTCCATCTGATGATTGAGTGCCACTTCTCAGCTCAATGGATATAGCTTATGTGTGCCCTACATTAGCTCAGTGCTTACTCAAGACACAACACAATTCGACTTAAACTCTATTTTGTGAAAGTGTTATATCTATTTGCAACCTGACTTGTCACTAGTTGTTCATTAATTATTACATGTAGCCATTACTGAAAATATATTGGCTTTTAAATATATTTAGTGCAAACAACTTCCTAACCTACATTTATAATTTACTACATGTATGGTCACTTTATTGGTCGATTATAGGTCATTAATTTGGATCTAAAATAGTATTAATATAACTCTTAGGTTTCGGTCATCCAACCATTTGTTGGCAATTAATTATTTAATACATGTAGAAATAAATGCTAGTCGGCTAATCAAGAGAAAACCCCTATACCTAACCTATGTGCACTTTCATGATCTGGTACAGAGACCCTAGAATCGTTCCCTGTGATGTATCCAGACCACTACTAAACACCGCTCGATTAGCTCGACATCATAATAGATAATCAAACCATTAATATGAAACAAATAAGAATTCCAAATAAAATTCTTTATCAAACTCTTACAATGGTTTTCAATCTATTTATAGTAATTCCAAAAGAAGTACCTGTCGATTCAAATTTAAACTTCTGCCAAGATGGCGGCTGAAAATAATGAAAGGTATTTTTATCGACAGATACAAATATCTCTTTTCTGACACATATTGTTTCTTAGTTGCAAAATACAAATAAATCTTAAATAATTCTAATTGATTTGATTACACTATTTTTTAATCATTTTCCTTCGACTTTAATCCCCTCTGCTCGACGTTTTGCAGCATATTTGAGATTTTATGTGGATGATGCTACACGCCCTCCTCAGCTTGTGTTATTTTCAGCACAGCTCATTCTCCATGCACCAAGGCATCCGCCTTCCGAATTGTCGATTCTGCCTGTTGATCAGCCCACGAGGTTTTCTCAAATTCGGTTTGTTTGGTCATCTTAAGGACCGCCTCTCTTTCAGTTGTTACTGTGTTAGTGTATTTTAGAAATCGTGTTTCTTGAATGTCCTCCACTATCATCTTAATTTCTCATAGTTCATTGAGAGAATATTTCGTAGTATTTGTCGTACAATTGTATTCCCTTGATGCCTATCATCAATGTCATCTGAGCATCAGCCCTGCTTGTGTGGGCTATGTCTTCTCTGATCTGATTGTCGGGATAGAAAAACATGAATACTTTTCTTAGACTCCGGGTATTTGCCACATCTTTGTAAAAGAAACTGATATTGTCTCTTACTTCTTTTTCTGTTATGTTGTTAGGATCGTTCTTGTTGATCCGCATCATCGTGACGATTTCTACTCTCTTTGTGACATCATAATAGCGGTACTTTCTTTCCCAGATGTCCGTCCACATGATATCATTTACTCCAGAGAAAAGCATTATGGCTCTTGGGTTACGTTCTTCTATCTCTTTTCTAAGATCTTGCAACTGTACTTTAATGGGTCTACCTTGTGTGTAGAGTTGATCTGGCGTTATCATGCCTTCAATGTAGACCCTCTCTCTGTTGTCATTTCTCAGCATTATTTCCTTTGATCTTTTGTAATCATCTCGTTCTATCATAGCTTTTGCTTTCCTTTCTGTATTCACATATGATTTGAACTCATGGAGAAATGTCTTTGCTACTTTAACCTTTTTTTGGTAGTCTCTATCGTGGATATGGGCCTTCCATTGTTGGTGCCATACCTAGGTCTATCATGGCGGGGTAATTCATTTTGGCTTCTGAAATGGTGTTCCAAAATGCTTGCATTAATCCCCTCTGGCTTAATTTTAGTTGTATTTCCTCTTTGATGTCTATTCTTGCTGTAATACATTCAACATCTACTGCTAGTTGGTTGTAAGGCTTTAGTAATTCTTTTAGTTCTGTTCATGTAAATGCTTCCATAAACATAAGCTTCATTGTTGCTACTGTCTGCTGTTCTCTGATGTTCTGGAAGTTTCTTTCTTTAGTATCTTTCGCTTCTCTAGTAAGTTTGATCTCAACTAGGAAACACTTGTCGTCAGTATCTATCCATTCAATTGTCCTTGCTGGGCTAATCTCTCCCCATTTTTCTATGTTTATTCTGTTGATTGTCTGCTGCGTCTTGGGAGATAGTAGTAATCTTCTTCTAACATCTCTGCTTGGGATTTTGTAACCATTTCACTGACTTCTACCAGTTCCGTTATGCCCCCTCATTTCATCATTTCCGCACTTTGCATGATTTTTGTAAATGTGCACCATGGGCTGTCTTGTTCATAGCATTCTATTTTGTGGTCAAGGTTTTTCTGCATGTTTTTCTGTATTAATGTTTTTCTAATCTCAGCTGTGCTTGACAGTTTCAGTTTGATAATTTTCCTTGTTGTCAACCATGGTTGATATTCCAATTGTTTCATGCGTGTTTCAGATGTCGCTCCCCACATGTACTTTTTCATTGGCTCGTCAAATATGGTAATCTTGCTGTTTTGTTGGCAATGGTTATTACTGGCATTTTTCCCATAGGATTTTCGTTCATTATCATTTGACTCAAAATATTTTCTATCATTTGTACCAGCTTTTCTCATCTGTTCAGTGACTCCAGCTTTCCTGTGTGACCTTTTAATAACCAGTTTTGTCTTTACCAACCTATGCTGGGTGTGTCGCAAGATCAGGAATTTCAATTCTGGCTCTTTGGTTGTGAAAATCACTAGTATCCATGCCATTGTTCTAAAACGTACCTCTGGTGCATTCTTCTCTTCAAACAATAACTGTTTAAAGTCTTTTTTGGTGTTGAGCTCATATGCTTTGTTTACTTCTGATAATACCATTTCCACCAATTTGTGAAATTTTCATGACAGTGCGTTGATTTTTATTTCTGGCCAGCTTTTCTCTACTTTTTGTTGTAATTTCATGTTCCTCCATATTGTTTGAAATTGTTGGAGGTGCTCCTGTCTCTGTGTTATACTGCATTTTATGAATAGTGTGTTGGCCTTTTCTAATCCATCTTTGTCTGATGTTAATTCTATCATTTTGTTTGTCTATAAAGATTAATCACAATGCATGGATCTACCATAATCCTGTAGACTTGTGCCCAGTATTCTATCTGCAAGTCAAATCGTATTAGCTCTGGGATTGCTGTAGTTTTTGTTGTTCTCTCCCATGGGAAGATGTTTTTGCCTACCAAGCATGCTTCTTCCAGGTGCTCAGGGATGTCTTCTTTTGTTGATATTGATATTATTACTACTCTGACGTTCTGAACTCTTGCCATTCTTGTCGTGTTGTCCATTTTCTTCTCCAAATTTTTTGTACATTCTTTTTGTTTTAGTACATATATGATCATGAGAGTTTTTCATCAATATTTATTTCTGGTATTTCAGCTATTTTGTCTTTATATGCCATTATCACTTGTGTTGTGTCCAATGTAAACTCATCGTTGAATACGATGTGCACTGTACTCTGCATGTATGGTCTTTCTAGCATTTCATTCATCTCTTGAGAGTAACTTATTATTACATTAACTTTTGGTCTATTGTTTGCATCAAGCACTATCAGTAAGTTCTTCCCTTCTGTTCTCGCGACTTTCTGTATATGTGCCTTTGTTTCTGGTTATAGCTTGGCAAATGCATTGTAACGCATTTTCAATGTTCTCCATTGATTTTTGACATCCGCTTTTCTCTTTCTTTTGATCATACCATTCTTTCTGAGGTGGTTTCTGAGGAGGCGTGTAGCTGAGTCATCCTTATTTGTAGTCTGCTGGTGCTCAGGTTCACAGTCCAAAGGCTGTGAATCTGTGCTAATAGTTTCTACTGATTTGCCCTTGAATCAGCTCACAGTTACTCCTACCAGCACTTGACCAGGTGTGGTTCTGATTGGGATAACGTCAGCCTTGAATTGCTTCCATATCTCCACTGTTCTTCCACCACTTACACCTTCCCCTTCAACTCCTTGTGTCTCACTGCCCTTGAATCAGCGTTGTGGACTTTGGGAGGGAAAGTTGTGCTGTGCACCAGTTTTCTGTGTGCCCTTGAATTGGCAGTGAAGATCCCTGGTGGGAGAGTCTTCTTGTCTGTTGGTCTCCCTGCCCTTGAATTGGCCTTGGGGACTACTAGGATGCCTTCTCACTCTACGTCATCTGTTCATCGGTTCTTTGTTTTCATCCCTTCTGCCCTTGAGTCAACATCTGGTTTGAGAATTTCTTTGAACTCTCCTTCTCCTGTTCGTAGTTGAGAGCTCCTCCTTTTGTTGGTTTCTGCGTACTCTCTTCTTCATTGGTGGGGGGGGGGTGCATCATTTTCCTCTAGTTTCCTAAATGCAGTTAGTAAATTTATATCCCATATTTCAGGGTCATATATAGGTTTATTTCTTGCTGTCCTCTGGGGCAGCACTCTTTGGCTTGAGTCATCATCACTGAGTCTGCTGTATATTTTTCATCTAATTCTTCTTTGTGTAAGCTATCTAAATCATACATATCATATATAATTTTGTTGCCATTAATTCAGCATATTTTGAATTTGGAATTCTCATCTATCTTTGTCTCTTCAATGTCTGCTGTTGCTATCTTCAAATTTTGAAAATGTAATAGTCTATTATTGTTTAACATATATTCATTATTCAGTAACATTTGTGTTATCATGTGAGGGCCAGACCATATTGTTTTCAACTTCCGGACTTGGTTAGTGTCTGTGAGTTTAATCAGTGTGAACACGTATACTTTGTCTCCTACTTTGTGTGCATGCCCGTAGATTTTTTTATTGTAATTGCATTGCTGTCTCACTGCTGAGTTTTTTATATGTGGCACATTGTTGTGTGAATCCCTGTTATCTGATTTTTTAGTTGTTGTACGTATGCATTGTCCAACTTTCTGCTGTAGTTGGTATATTGCATTGAAAGCAGGGTTGCAGCTTCTCTTCCAAACATGGCCTTAAATGGTGAGACTCCAGTTGTTGCGTGCACTGAGGTATTATAATAATATTCAATCATTTCAATGACCTCTCTCCATCTGCTTCCTCCTATCCTTGTCATTGCTACTCTGATTAGCTTGACTAATGTTCAATTGAGTTGCTCCACTGCCCCATTGGCCTGCGGATGGTACGTGGTTGTTCATTCACTTGCAATTTCCAGGAGCTTCGCCATTTCTTGAAAAAGTCCACTCTCAAATTGGGGCCCTTTACCTGTTATGATCGTTTCCATTGGTCCTAGTCACAGTATCCATTCTTTTAAGACTAGTTCTGCTGTAGTTTCTGCCGTTGTATTCCTCATTGGGACCATCCTTGCATATTTGGTAAAATTATCCAGCATTACTAGTAAATATTGGTAGCCTTCTGCATTCTTTGATAGCATCTCTAGATCTATGTGGACTATTTCATTAGGTTGAGTTGCAATGATTTTTTCTAAAGAGCTCTTTGTGTCAGAAAGTGCTATTTATTATGGAGGAGGCATGTCATGCATTTGTTAATAATATCCTCAATTACTTTCCTTACTGCTGTTGTTATGAATCTTGCGTTGAATGTTTTCTCCATCTGTGTGATTCCCAAATGGCCTTTCTCATGTATTTTCCGTATTAGTTCTCTCTTAAAGTAATCAGGGATCGCAAATCAATTGTTGCCAGCTTTTACATATAGTAGTCCATACCTGTTAGTCTTCCATTTGTAATGTTCGTAATAACCTGCTGTTATTTTGGATAACATTGTCCAAGGTTCTCTGATCTTCTTTATGATTTCACTGAGGATTATGTCATCCCTTTGTTTGTCTATTATTTCCTGTTCTGATATCTCTTCCTTCATCAGTATCAGTAGTACTGCTTGGCCTTTTTTATCCACATTTATCTCTGGCAGTCCTTCATACTCAGTGTGTGGCAGGCACTGAAATTCTTTATCTGTCCCAACATTGCTCCAATTGCCACCTTACTCGCGTGCAATCTAAAATGAATTTTTCATTGTAGTCTGGTGTATTGAGGGAGGGCAGTTTAACTAGTTCTTCTTTGATGTTGTCTAGTTCCTCCTGCTCCTGCCAAGTCCATATGAATGGCACTCATTTCCTAATTAGTTTGGTCATCTTCGCTGTTTTTCCAGCTTCTCACTTTCTTTCCTTTTAACTTTAAATTGTCCTTTTTTATATTAACTACATGATTAGTTGCATTCAACATCGGTATCATTCCTCTACCACTTTTTACCACACACAAACTTGATGGTATCGAAACTTTTTTCGTATTTATACCCTTTTGGTCGTATATCATAACTTCACACATCACAGAATTTTCCGTTTCTATCTGACACATCTTCCAATTATTTGGTAGAATCTTAACGTCTTCTATTAACCGAAATTCTATCGCTTCTGTGCCTTGCTCTTCCTCACAAGTTGTTACCATTTCTTCTTGAACCGATATCGTTTTATTAGTGTAGTCGATGATACATTTGTTATTCATCAAAAAATCATTTCCTAATATTACTTCATAGGGAAGCACATTTTTTTCTGTATCTATCACTGTAAATGTTTGGAAAAATGTAGTGTTCGCAATCCTTATCAGTACTTCTGTCAACTTTCCTTTAGTATCAATGTAATCTCCCGATGCGTTGAGTAATCTGCTCTTTTCGCTTTCCAATTTTCTATTATCAATTCCTATTTTCGCCGCACATTCATCAGTGATGATTGAAATTACTGCTCCCGTATCTATGGTTGCTTTGACCATCACTCCGTTTATTACAACTGTAATTGTATTAGTCTTGATTAGGTCTGTTATGATTAACACGGGTGCACGTTTTACCGGAGGCGGCGCTCCCTCTAGTTTAAAGTATCCTCTCTTGTTTCTTCTATTTGTTCTGACTCGTTTTCATCTTCCAACAAGTCTTCCTCCTCAAAATATGCTTCTTCCTCTTCTATGAAGTTAATTTGTCTTTTGCAGTATCTCTTCGTGTGACCCTTTTTTCCACACGCTTGACATTTTAAATCTTTTCTGTTTATACGTTTCACCGTACCATCTTTTAACTTTATTTTAATAATTTCGTCCTTTGATTTTCCATCATCGTCTTTCTTAACTTTATTCATTCCACTAACCACTGTTGGTATCACCTTCACTATTGACGATTTCTCATTTATTCGGGCGTTATTTTCCATCATAACCTGTATTCCCAGGCCTTTCCTTATCATTCTTTCAAGGGAATCGTCCGCGTCACACTTGATTTCAAATTGTTGCCTGATCGGTTCTGGTAGCCCTTTGCATATATGAGAAAACAAGTCGTATTTAGAATATGTACTCTCTCTTGAACTAAGTTTCAGCAGTCTCTCTACCTGTGACATATAGTTTCGGAGATCTTCTCGTTTGTTCATCTTTAGGTTATTCAATAACATGCGATATTGGCTTTTAAAGCTCTCATCATCATAATATCTCTGATATTCCCCAATTAATTTCTTGTAGTCTGATTTAGTTTCTAAATCCAACACTAAATAATGCTGGTAAGCTGCTGCTCCTAGATATAAGGGGAATCGCGCCGCCGCTTGTTTCTGTGTAACTTTTCTTTCCTTCATGCTCATCTCGAACATTTGGATCCATTCTTTAAATGTCGGGGAATAGCTGTCCACTCTCCCCGTAAATTTCGGAAGTATTGCTTTACAAGCTGGTGTCTCACTATCTTCCTCTTCAGATAGTATCGTTTCCTCATATATCGGTTTTTTGTCCGTCGTACTATTGCATTTCTCCTTCACTTGTTTCGTTATATTTATGACTAACTTTTCAACAAATTCGTCTTCTGTCTGACAATTTCTATATATTTCAGACTGACTTTCTTCTATTGGTACACTTCCACTCAATTTTTCCGGTTCTTGTATTATTGTGTTTTTAATCACCTTGACACTACTCTGCTCTTCTTCATTTGTTAGTGTCGACAGTCGAATTTTATCTTTTAAATCATCTATCTGGAGTTGCTTTAAAATATTATCTTCTCTCAGGTTCACGTTTTCTTCATGCATTTGAGTAATCATTTTCTTTAGATTCTCACTCTGCATTTTTATCTCGTTGTTTGCCTCTATTAGTTTCTCGATTTGTTTCTGGAATACATTCCTTTGCTCCGTCAACCTAGAGCTCGTATCTTGCATAATTTCTTCAATCCGTTTGTCTTTTTCAGCATTCGCTAATTCTATCTCAAACATCCTTTGAGTTAAGTTTTCTATTTGTAACATTAACTCCCGTCTTTCATTATTATTATTCTCTATTATTCTCCTTAACTCCATTGTCGACGGTGCTGCATCTTCATTTTCTTGTTGTAAGACTATCTCTGTTGGGGAATTTTGACTCTCGGGGGATGTATTAACAACCGCTGGGGTTGTTTGATTTTGGGGTGTCCTTTGCGTTTTGGCTTTAGTCCTTTGCTTTTTTCTTGAATTTACCATTTTCATTTCTACTAAGGCAATTGTGTAATGGTGTCCTTTATCAGTATCATGTACTCAAGGTTACACTGTTCATCATTTTCTTGCTTGTTTACTTCTTTATTTTTGAGTGAGAAGAAACAACTATCTTAACTCACTCATAGTTTCGTAATATAATTCTCGTTCGTAACTTCATACACTTTTGTTAACTATTACACCATCTGTTTTTCTCTCCTTTGTGCACGCTCTTTAAGCGCCTGTCACGGTCGCCATGTAGAATCATGCCAACTCGCCGTGATGGCATTATTTAGAGAAAACTATTACTTTTCTTAGATTAAGACACAAAGCGAAGTTGACACTTTTCCGATTTCTCTCCTTTATGATAAGTGCGCGGTTTATTAAACTAATTTAATATGTAAGAGCCTTTGTAGCTACTTAATTCACTCAACTTATTTAGATAAAGCAGAGATGTTGGAAGACAGGATCGACACTTAGAAGTAGACGTGCATATCCAGGAACAATCCGCCAGCTGCATACTACCAATGTAACTGCCACTGTGATCTGGAGAACAATAATGGAATGGTGCTGTGGATAGCGAACTCAGTGTAATGGAAGTGATAACTACTTAAGAATTTAGTGCATTGATTGTTTTTGTTATTACGAACTAATGCAATAAACGAAGTGTTGCAACCTTGCTGCTGTAATAGCTTGTTATGAAGCCCTACATGTAATAACCTTACATATATAAAGATATATAATAGCCCTTGATACATGTAAACAACCAATGCAGTCGGCAGAAAACGGTAACGGAAGGTCGGCCAGAGGTCTACCTTAGAAAACATCGAGCAACATGTAATGAATATGTAATAACCNGAGCTACGCTGTTTGACCATCTTTTGTTTTGTCAAATACCGTCGAGTATAAATTTAAATCTAATATTGCACAAAACATATACAAAGTGAAAATAATCAATCCTATCATGATTTACATTTGAATCATTACAATCAATAATAATTTTAGTCTTTGTTTCCATTATCTTTTTCTCTCATCTTGACCAATCATGATAGTCTTGATAGATTATGTCACAATATAATAAAAGTTTGGGAACACATTCCAAATTTAGAAATTTTTGTATTTTACACTAAAAAATGCAATGTAGATCAATATAATAACACAATGTAGAAAAAATATGATAACACAGTTAGAAAGTAAATAGTTAATTCAGAAAAACTGACTAATATTTTGTATGTCTGCCATTATTAGCCAATGCGATTAGACATTGAGTCGACCAGCTTTCTACAATAATCATCAGTAATCTCTGTGCCTACCACTTTAATTTGTTCCTTCAGATCGTCGAGTGATGTGCATTGGCGTTTCCTCAGACAGTTTTTGATGTGATCCCAACAATTTTGTATGATGTTGAGATCTGGGGAGTTTCCCAGCCAGTTCTCAAGCAGCCAAAAGTCTTGTGATGCAATTCACTTTTTCACAACTTTGGCGCAGTAGCAAAGAGCACCATCTTGTTGTAGTACANAGCAGTGTTTAGTAGTGGTCTGGATCCATCATAGGGAATGATTCAAGGGTCTTTGTGCCTGACTAGGAAAGTGCACATAGGTTAGGTGTAGGGGTTTTCTCTTGATTAGCTGACTAGCATTTCTTTTCTACATTTATCAAATAATAAACTGTCAACAAATGGTTGGATTAGCAAACCCTAGGAATTATTTTTATACTATTGTAGAATCATGCCAACTCAACATGAGGGTGTTATTTAGAGAAAGCTATTACTTTTCTTAGATTAACCACGAATCCGAGTTGACACTTTTCCGTTTTCTCTCCTTAGTAATAAGTGTGTGGTTTATTAAACTAATTTAATATGCAAGAGCCTTTGTAGCTACTTAATTAACTCAACTTATTTAGGTAAAGCAGAGAGCTTGGAAGACAGGATCGACACCCAAGAGTAGACGTGCATTTCCAGAAACGCACCTGCCAGCC
>CABFPE010000029.1:1916965-1927541 GCA_900660155.1 Hofstenia miamia | reverse complement strand
CCCTAGATTAACATGTAACTATTTATATGTAGGGATATTATATGTAAGGAATCATAACAAGCTAATGCATCCCAGTTGGGAGATTTCCTTAGTAGACAAATTTGTCAATAACAAGAACAATCAATGCATTAAATTAGTAAGGTATCACACATTATCACTATTGTATTCATGCACACTATTTCACTGCACTGAGTCTCTATTGATGTTTCAGTATCAGATGGAAATACTTGTTGTAGCGTAATTCTTCGATTCCTCTTTTGTGTTGTGCTTTGTCACAGGTTCAGGTAGTTTACCCTGTACTCTGTACACTCTGTCTCATGTCTTGTGTCTAAAAGGATAGTTGTTAGTCTCATGTCAATGCCAGTTGATTAGATAATAAGTTAATTAACCAACAACTAAACAATAGAACTAAAAGAAGAGAGATGGAGATTGGAATCTGTCACCTACTGTACTATCTAAGGAGGAACCAATTGTCACAGCAGCCCCTAAATTAAGCTAAGATTTACTAGTATGAAGGTTGGCAAGGTTCTACACCACCTTCATAACTCATTATGGCGTCTTCAATTGGAAGTATATGGCTTTCAGGCTCTGCAATGCCTCTGTGACTTTCCAGCTTTGTGTTACCTGCATACTTAGGAATGGCGCCAACATGCTTGAACCTGGCATAATGGCCTATATGGGCAACATTCTCGTCGCTAGTAATGATTTCTCCAAATATCTGGAAAGGCTTGGACGCACCCTCAGCTTGTTGTATGAGTCTGGTCTTCAAGTCAATGGGAACAAGTGCTCTCTGTTACAGCCTCATGTTACCTTTCTTGGAAGAATCCTTGAACCTGGTTGTGTCTCCATCAAGAAAGAAGCAAAAGACAGTCTTAATAAAATCAAAACTCCCTGTTCTCATAAGGACATACAGTGACACATGGGATTCTTGAATTACTATGGTGCCTTTATCTTGGAGTTAGCTAATAAAATGAAGCACCTCTCTAACTTACTACAGTGCAATGTTGAATTTAAATGGAGCTGGATCAAGCAAGAGGAGCTTGACAACATTAAGAAAGAACTTAGAAAAATTCCCAGCTTAAATACACCAGATTACTTGAAAGAATTTCTTATTGACTGCAACACTAGTTCTGTTACTATCAGTGGCATGCTTAGCCAGATAATTGATGTGAAAGAGAGCCCCATCCAGTACTTCAGCTGCAAGCTCCGAAAATCTGAGCTAAATTATGGTCAGAAATGCTCGCCCTAGTCAAGAGTTTGAAGAAGTTCCCTTTTTCATACTGGGATGACAGTTTACTGTGAGCACCAACAACTGAGCCTTGGCATGGCTGAATAAATTCTCCAAGGACAAATCAAACATTGTTGCCCAAAGGATAGAGTATCTGAATGATTTAACTTTTTCTATCAAACCTTGTCCAGGGAGACTGCACAACAACGCAGATTGCTGGACTGCTCTCTCAAGTTATGAGTGCAAACTCCACAAGCTGCCTGGAGAGAAAACGTTGTCCTGATTTATCCCGTTCAGTGACTACAAGTGTCTGATCAAGATCAACACAGACTGGAATGGAAACAAGATCCTCCCCATTTTGGTAAAGAAGGAAATTACTGAAATGGAAATTTTGCATCACCAATGCCATGATAAAGTGTTAAGCAAGATCATTGCCAAGCTGAACAATAACAACTACATATTCAGCCCTGTTGCTGACAGATATTTTCAGCACTATAACCGGAAGCTTACTGATGCAGGCCTACTCTATACATGGAGCTAAAATAGTTGACTAGCAGTTCTTCCTGAATACTTCCACAGAGATCTAGTATGAAAGATCCATGAGAAAGGCCATTTATGTTTTATTCAGACTAAATGGATGCTTAATGCATGATATGTTACTATTGGTATCAGAGCCGCAGTGTAGGACGTGATCAATAAATGCACCACTTGTCTGTTGCAGGGAGCCAGACATTTTCTGGAGCAGCAAGCTGAGCTGCACAGCAGAGCCATGGAATGCACAAACAAAGTTTTACATATGGACATAGTGAAACTCTCTTGTGATGAGGAGGGGTACCAGTATCTCCTCCTACTTATTGACCATTTCACTAAGTACACTCAACTCATCCCCCTCAACAGCACTACCACCAAGGTTATTGGAGAAAAAGTGGTCAAGGAATGGGTTCTCAAGCTTGGGCCCATGGAGCACCTAATTTAAGACTGTGGCCCTCAATTTGAAAATCATGTCATGGAAACCTTGCTGAAGGAGCTCGAAATACTACATGAATTTACCACTGCATAACATCTGCAGTCCAATGGAGTTGTTGAAAGACTTAATTGCACTTTTATCAAGCTAATCTGAGTTGCCCTTGCTCAAGCAGCTGGCATGAACTGGAAATGCATCATTGAGGAAGTAGCGTATTTTTGTAACACCACTGTGCATACAACTACTAAGTTTAGCCCTTTTAAGGCCATGTTTGTCTGAGAGGCGAGTATGCCCCTTTCAATTATGTTTCCAGAATATAATGAACCTACATTAGAGAATTTTGTGAATTATATGATACATGAATATCAAGAGGTACTTTCAACTATCTGTTGGAATACTAATCAATCTGTTATCCGTCAATGGTGGAATTTTAATCTCAAATTGTATGGTGAACCTCACAAGGTTGGGGACAAAGTCTTTGCATATTTTCCTCACCAGATTACTGATTCATATCAAGTGAGGAAGCTTGCCACCTGGCAGGGTCCATTTACCATTATGAAGGTGTTAGATCAACACCAATATCTATTAAATAATGGGAGAGTCGCCCACTTCCAATGACTCAAATGAACTATTAAGGATATTAGTAATGTTGTCATCAACCCTAATAGTGAATTTTCACTTGTTGATGACGGAGTGAATGAACTTGAGAATTATACTAACCTCACCAAGTGTGAGGAAGACGACATCTCTGAGGTTGAGTATGACACTAATCCCAGTAATAGTAGCAACATTACTGCTAGTCATATTTTGCCTAGACGTAAAGTTAGGGACCAAGAGTATTTAGACCATTTAAATATCCAAGATTGGGAAATTAATTAATCTTTATATTTAGGAAACTAAGCCATATCAGATGAAACAAACCGAAAATCAGCAGCCCATGAGAAGATGAGTGAGGTAAAGACACAACCCCCATGATGAACAAAGCCAAGAGGACAACCCTCACTTAGCAGAGGAGAGCTTATCCCGCAAGAGAAGAAGGATGCAGAAGGACTTGAGTAGCAGACCACGTGACTACTTGGGGGGCCAAGTAGCCCCTTGGGAGTGTGATTCCTGTGACTATTTGTCGCGCCAAATAGCCCCTTGGGAGTGGACCTCGGATGCCTGCTTGTGGCACCAAATAGCCCCTCAGGAATCTGAGGAGTCAAGTAATTACATAGTGCCTTTTGATAACTTAAGCACTAACTCAAGTACTAACACCCAAACACCTTGCAGTGACTTGATAACCTCCTCTAGTCCTGGCCCTTCATCACATGCTTCTACCAGTGTTATGCCCCAGAGAAAAGAAGAATGGCAACATAAGATTTCTAAGGTAGGAGACAAAATGTTACATTCATACTTTATCACAACCCCCAAAGCAGTTAGTTTTGTGCGCGACAACCTGTCAGAAGAAACAAAGAACAAACTACGCTGGATTTACAACACAAAGAACCTCACATGCTCAGTGGACGTAATCCCCTTTGTCATCAATGCAGAGGATAGGCCAAAGATCAACACTATTATATGCTATGACTCTAAAATGCATGGAGGATTAAAGAGACCCTATTGGCGGAGCACAGTCCACACTATGTTTGACGAGGACTTTAATATAACACACTTGTGCCAGCTACTCAACAACAAGTGAGCCATCCAAAAATTTGAGTGCATTAAAATCGACTTTGAGAATTTACTTGCTGTTTACTTCTTCCAAGTTGGCGAAATCAACAAACCTAAGATAATGGAGAAAATTGAGATTGTGTTCAGGCTAGGAAAGGTCAAGAATATTCGGCTGGTTATGTTTGTCAAGGAGGAGTATCAAGATGAAATACTGGAGGATGTTGTTAACCTCCACTTTAGAATGGAAAATTTTACGATACTCTACACTCACTACTATCATCCCACCAGCATGTACCAATTTAGTATCTTTAAAATAACTAAGCTTATTTATACTGACCTTTTGCTATGTAAGAAAATACCCACGCATCGCCTTACCATCAACACAAGGTTAATAATCAACGCTGTCACCCAGTCGCAAACACTGGAATCCATCTCCACAAACTGACCCAGTCTTGCCTTAGTTACGAATTTGCATGTTAGTTTTGCGGTCTCCCAAAGCACCACAACATAAGCAGAAATTGATGAAGTTTGGACTAATCTCAAGGCAGATAGGACCCCCATGTCCTTTTTTTATTTCATGCATCCTGTGTTCTAATGTGCATCAATAACATTGAAACCCTCACTCAGTACTATGATGTTACTAAGCACATCAAGATTATCACCATGCTATGAGCCAAGGTCACAGACCCTGAAGAGATGACGTTGCAGCAGGCCAATGAGTACTGCTCACATTTCATAGACCACGCATGGGATCACTAAGAGAGGTCTTCATCCATTTTTATCTGAACACCCGGATCAGCCATGAAGATGCTCACTCCTCCAACACAGACGTGCTCATGACACTCATGATAGGGCTGAAAGGCCTTCACCTACGTTTACACGTAGGCTTAACCACTTAATAAGAAACTGTCGGATCAGTGCCCATTTACCTGATATTGAGTTCTTCCATTTGAGGAGTGAAGAAGTCACACAGAGGGAGACTCTTATGCAGATTACCCTGCAACCCAAATACGCTGAAGTTAAGTCATGGGACGACATTTTACCTGCAGAAATGATTGAGGAGACCCAAAAGCTCCTGTCTGGTCCCACAGTAAAACTTCTATTGCAAACTTCAACAGCAATGGGGGGGGCGTGTAAAGTCATTCAGGGCCTCTTTTTATTATTTTTGGCACTCTGGAATGGTGTTATGTCTTTTTGACATTTTGATTCTTTGATTTGCGACTACCTTATTTGTATCAATTTCTTTTAATCGATTTTGGAATTTTGAGTGTAGTTAATTGGACAGTGTTGGTATTTGTGCCCTTGATTTAAATTACGTGTGATTGCTTGTTTTAACTTTGCGAGGGAAACTGTGCTTTGAAATTGTAAACAAGTCAGGTAATAAGTTACAGAATTTTGTAATAAATATCTGTGTTAATGTAGTGAAGCATACAATAAGTTTGGCTTCCTTCTACTGCGTTTGGTCTTTTACAATTATTTATCTATTAACCCCATTTAGATTTTTCGATTAAAGATTTGGTAATGATAACTGTTGTTTAAGATCCGGCAACAATTCGGGAGGAAAATGCACTGGGTCTAGGGCAACAAATAGCTCTTTGAGGGTTACAGCCTGAATCGTGACTGCTTTAGGTTATGGTTATGTGTAGGGAATAACATCTTTTATTCGATCTGTTTGTGCATGTACTTAAATTAACAATTTGCAAATATACTATGCTGTTGGCAAACATGAGGGAACAGCAATTATGTGCCTGTTACTTATTGTTTATTTACATGAGCTGAGATAAGAGAACTCTGAGATAAATTGTTTATTGAGCTAGAAATTGAGACACACAATTAGCAACTTGGCGAGTAAGGATTGCTTCTAAGTGATTTGCTTAACATCTGAATGATGTGAATTTCTCTATTATTGTATTTGTAAATTGTAAAACAATGTGATGCATCATTATGATTTTTTCAGATTCCTGGTCCCCCTTGAGTAATATACTCAAGTATTAACTGCTTCAATGCAGGGGTGTCATGAGAGAGCTGACCCCAACTATTTGTTGCCAAGCTAATTCTACATTCTAGTAAAATGCACATAAAAAAATAACATTCAAGATTTTCAAGGTAATAAACAAATCTTGATTTCTGTTGAAAGAATATAATAGGATTACCTGTATAAACAATGAATACTATCTGATCAGGCAAAACAAAAATTTTTACACGCCTACTATTATAGAAATTGTGTATATTTGATATGCTATTTTCAACTAAATATTCAGAATTGAAATTCATTTTTGCTCTATAGCAATTTCAAATTTATTGATGAAAGACAAAAACCAGCATATACAGTTGAATCTGTCAACTGACTGCCACTTAAAAAAGCCGCCCTCAGCATCTATCACTGCCATCATATGGCTCCTAAACCTGGCACATGCTACTTTTACAGTGTCTGTAGCAAGTCTTGAACACCTTATTAATCCTATTGATCAGCTGGGCCCATGTGTTGCAAACAGTGCGGTTGGCGTCTATCTCAACCATGCCTCACACAAAATAATCCATTGGATTGTAATCCGGGGGTTTGGGGGGCATACATCTGGGCTGGTGAAGTAATTAAAATTCTCTGTTTTCTTTGATGTATGACAGGGTGCTAAATCTTGCTGCAACACATATGGTCTTCCAGAAGCCACACTCTCTAATGAAACCTCGACCATGGGTTTCTAAAACCTCCAATTAGCCATCCGAATTTAGCCGGAGTCCCTGTTTAAAGTTTGGAGCTTGCATGAAATCACCCTCACTGGAAACACAATCAAAGACCACAAAATTTTAAGGAAGTTTGGTCTTCATGATAAGTGGATTCTCCTTTGGATTGTAGGCTAGCCGTCTGTTATTTTGAGTGTTGTACAACTGGTCTAGACAAATTTTTTTTCATAAGAGAAGAATCAGATTGTTCCTGGATCCGTTGAGTGTTTCACCTTGTTCAAAAGTTTCTTAGCATTTGTCAGATGCCTTAATCGGACCTGTTCTGTGAGAAGCTGCCCTTTACACATCTTGTATGAATAGTAGCAAAGTTCCTCATTCACAGCCAGCTTCATGGTGGAAGCTGCAACACCCATTTTTCTTGCTAAGTCCTGCATCCCTTTGTCTCGTAGTTTCAATGAAAGTTCTTCATTTCATGTCTTATTGCTTTTATGGTGCTCAGAAAACATTGTGCAGCTGTCTTGATTGCAGAATTGTGATGGCCGACACGAATCATCATAATGCAGGTTACCCGTTTCCAATATTCAGGTGGCCTCCACTTGTCTTTCTTTGTTGCCGTTGGTATTTTGACAACACTCTGTTTAGACTTTATAATGATATTCACTTTTAAAGATACTGAGACCAGATCTAATAAAAAACTAATATGATTTTTGTCAATTTCATTCCCGAATATATATAAAATATATAAATATATATATATAAATATATAATATTTTGACAGTTTGCTACATAGAGCCGCAGATTTGATCTCTAGAGGTTAGACTGCTGATAAAAATTAATTTTTTAGTCATGAAAATTTTTGAGATAACAATTAATTTACCTTGCACAATGCTATCAGTGTAAAATTCATTAATATTCAGATAATTTGATGCTAATCTTAGCTTTGCTTCATAAAAATTATTTGTAAATAGCTATGAATAGCTTTTATAAATGTTGTTTAATTTTTACAGGATTCAAATGAACAAACTCAGGATGTTCTATCTTAAAATGTGTTTGTTAAAAAAAGTAAATTTTAGAAATAAGACATTACAGAATAATATGACCTAAACCTCATTAGGATTTGCGATTCATTTTCGTTGGAAATTAAAAATAATGTTAACCTTATAAATCAAATATTACAGATCTGTTTCCGCGAATGCTATATTTAACAAAAATTTTCGAAATTTATAAAATTTTTCTTAATTCAAATTTGACAATTGCGGCAAATATATTTTTGAGAGGTTAATTGGTTTCAAATCGCATTTGATAGAGCAGTTCGTTATGCTTCTTAAAGCTACTTGGTTTTTACTTTTCAATAAAATTGCATTTGCAATGGAATGGAAATTCGAAACAAGTATTAAAACTGTCCATTATTGGTTCGCAGGAACAGATGATGTAAGTGCCTGCGAATGCAGATTTAGTTCAATATATTTTTTTTATATAGATGATTTTTTCATTAAATATCTTAAGTCTCAAAACATTTATGATTATATTGGGAATTATAAGAATCGACTAGTTATATTATTTATATATGTGATTTTGTATTTTATATAGTATATTTATGACACAATTCTAAGATTAAATGGTTTAGATTTTATTTTAGGATGTTGTTATAAGATATTTTGGATATGATAATAGTACAGAATGGCTTAAATTGGACAACAGTTATGATATTTTTGAGCGTGGTCATACAGATTTCTTTGTGCATTATGAAAAACCTATAGGGAAAATATATGAGGCCATATTATGTAAAATGCAAGATGATGACGATTGGGATGTTTACGATGTTCATTTAAAGGTGTCGTACTTATCAGAAGCAAAAGAGGAAAAGCTCATTTATGAATACACGTTTCCTCAAAAAAAGTTTATGTTAGAAGGAGGTTGTAAAGCTTTAATTGATATGAAGAATTTTCGGAATTTGCTAAATTAATGTTTTAGTAAATATATTTAGTTATTGCATTATTAATTTTCTCAGAATGATGATAAAATGAATATTTGCTAGTCAACAAAAATATCTGAGATTAAAAATAAATTCAATTTAGAAAATTTAAACTGTTTTATAAATGCCTTCTTGAAATTCCTATGCTACCAAAACTTAAGTTAATAATTCATTTTCCCATTAGCCAATACTTTTCAAATATATATATATATATATATATATATATATATATATGTATATATATATATACTTTTCTCTTAATGAAAATATCAGAAAAGGTAAAAATTGGTGGGCTTTTGTTGGAAAAAATATTTGATTCAGAATAAAAGTATTGAAATGTTGACTTATCTCAGTGTTTATTATTTGGTATTGGAACAATTTCTAGTAATACCCAGTCAAAAATCAACTTTCGCAAATGTATCCTAAGTCATCCAAATGATGTCACAGTTGCAAATAAATCACTTGTTGCTACTTAACGAAATTTCGCATATGAAAACAGTTAATGCTTAATATAGACAAACTGTAAGTAGGCGACTGCAAAGATTTTATTGGCCAACTGTTAGCATTTAAATTAAATTAGTATTCAAAAACAGCTAAAGTAGGAAAATATATATATATTTAAATTTATATTTGACGCTAATTACGTGAACACCAAGAAATTATATTACTTTTATTACAATTTGTTGAAAAAGGAAAAAATGTCAATAAACTTACAAAAAAAATTAATTACACCTCAAAGCAATGGAAAAATAATTTATGCAAAATGTCCCTACAAACTTAGAATTGTTAAAATTATAAAACTTATTTTTACTTTATAATCTTTTATGTTGCATCAAAAAAATTATTTCTAATTCTATTCAGAATTGAAATGTTTAATGTAAATTTATTTTTGCCGAAATTATTACTTAATTGTTAAATAATATATAGGATGATTTTAAAGCTATTGATCATACGAGTATATTAATAATTATATGGCCCGTAATGTAATGCATTATCAATACTATCAGTATTGGGTTTGTAACTAATATTTTTGCCTGAGCATTTTGTCTTGTGCGTATATAATTGCTTAGCTGCAGGTATTGTTATATTAATCTGTGCAAAGCAGTTGGATCTGCAAGATCTTATGTGTTCTATTATAATGCTATAGCTTGTAGTAGTTTATTCATTGCTATTTAATAAATTTGCTAATGATAATATGTTATATGCATATAACAAGCACTGACATATTGCATTTTGCTGTTATAATTGATGTTTCAAATTCAATGTGAGCATCATTAACCTATTATTTCAGACATCTTTAAAGTATCTCATTGTGATACAATCTCAAATCCACTTGCAGAGACATTCTGAGAACGTCTTATTAGGACATATGATGTCTCAATGAGACATCCTAAAGATAATATTTTTGACGGACCTAAGACAGATTTAGGATCGTTTTAGGATGAATTGCGATGTCCCCAATAACAAATTTTGGTGAAATTAACAAAAATATTGGTGACAAATTAACGAAACAATTGCACTTTTTGTCTTGTCTTTTTGTAACGAAAATTAACCAAAATGTTTCATTACTTTGTTTCAAAAAACAACCAAAATGTTTGCCTTTTAGTTTTAAAGCGCAACCTATTATATTGATGAGCATTATACTCAAAATTATGATAAAATCATGAATGTTTAAGAATGTAATAAATTTAAATGTCAAAAATGGTTCTGCTGTTCATGTATTGCAAAACGAAAAATCGTTATAAGGATCGCTTTTGAATGAAATTTCAGGAATGAAAAGCAGTCTGACACAATTTATTGTCGTCAGATCGGTTAATTCCTCCATGTAGCAGTGAGCTACACAAGGGGGACATAGTGGAATGTCCCTTCCCTTCATGTTTTCAAAATTGATTTTGATAGGTTGAATAAAAAATTTTTAGCAGAAAAAAAATTTAAAACAAAGATCTTGTAGGGCCTACTGAATAACTGCACATAATATATTGTGGTTAAGCCAATTAAACATGATAATTATATAGGCTTATGCAATGTAATTCCAACACAGCCATATTCATATATTCTAAATTATACTCATTAG
>CABFPE010000029.1:1883366-1898800 GCA_900660155.1 Hofstenia miamia | reverse complement strand
TTATTATAATACCTAGGTGCACACAACTACTGGAATCTCACCATTTAAAGCCATGTTTGGAAGAGAAGTTGGACAACGCATATGTACAACAACTAAAAAACCAGATAACAGGGATTCATGAAATGATGTGCCACAATATAAAAAAATCAGCAGTGAGACAGCAACATAATTACAATAAAAAAATCTACATCATGCACATAAAGTAGGAGATAAAGTATATGCATTCACACTGATTAAACTCACAGACACTAACCAAGTCCGGAAGTTGAAAATGATATGGTCTGGCCCCCACATGATAACACAAACATTACCAAACAATGAATATATGTTAGACAATAATAGACTATTACATTTTCAAAACTTGAAGAGAGCAACAGCAGACATTGAAGAGACGAAGATAAATGAGAATACTGAATTCAAAATATGCTGAATTAACAGCAATGAAATAATATACAATATGTATGATTTAGATTGCCCACATAAAGAAGAATTTGATGACGAATATACAGCGGACATCAGAGATGATGACTCAAGCCAAAGAGTGCTGCCCCAGAGGACAGCAAGAAATAAACCTATATATGACCCTGAAATATGGGATATAAATTTACTAACTGCATTTAGGAAACTAGAGGAAAATGATGCACCCCCAATGAAGAAGAGAGTATGCAGAAACCAACAACTGGAGGAGCTCTCAGCCATGAACAGGAGAAGTAGAGTTTGAAGAAGTTCTCAACCAGATGTTGATTCAAGGGCAGAAGGGACAAGAACAAAGAACCAATAAAAAGACGACATAGAGTGAGAAGGCATCCTTGTAGTCCCCAAGGCCAATTCAAGGGCAGGGAGACCTACAGACAAGAAGCCTCTCCCACCAGGGATCTGCACCACTGATTCAAGGGCACGCAGAAAATTGGTGCACAGCACAACTTTCCCTCCCAAAGTCCACTACGCTGATTCAAGGGTGGTGAGGCATAAGGAGTTGCAGGGGAAGGTGTAAGTGGTGGAAGAACCGATTCAAGGCTGACGTTATCCCTGTGAGAACCACAAATGGTCAAGTGCTGGTAGAAGTAACTGTGAGCCAATTCAAGGGCAAATCAGTAGAAACTATCAGCACAGACTCACAGCCCATGGACTGTGAACCAAGCACCAGCAGATTACCATTACAGATGACCTAGCTACACGCCTCCTCAGAAACTACTTCAGAAAGAACAGTATGATCAAAAGAGAGAGAAAAACAGATGTCTAAAATCAATGGGGAAATGCTACATCCTTACTTTATGGGAACATCAAAGATGTGTTACAATGTGTTCACAAAGCTATCCCCAGAAACAAAGGTCACACATGAAAGCTGGAGTAACCAAACGGAGTAGAAAAGCCAGTACAGATGATAGAGAAAATACTTAGTCAAATGATAATGAATGGAAATCTGATGGGAAAAATGTCAGTGATAAGTATTGCTAACAAAACAGGGATATGCCCCAGTGAAATCATGATATTCAATGAGCTGATGAAAAAATACATGTGGGGTGTGACATCTGAAACGCAGATGAAATAACTGGAGCACCAACCATGGCTAACAACAAGGAAAATTATCAAATGGAAATTAGTGAGCACAGCTGAGATTAGAAAAATGTCAGCACAGAAAGATGTACAGAACACCCTTTATTGAAATCAAATGCTATGAACACAAAAATCATATGAAGTGCAGAAATAATGAAATGAGGGGGCATAACAGAACCAGTTGAAGTCTGCGAGATGGTCATGAAATCCCAAGCAGAGATGATAGAGGAAGAACATTTGCTAACATCCTTGAGATTACTATTATCTCTGAAAACGCAGCAAACAGTTGACAGAATAAACATTGAGAAATGGGGAGACCTCAGCCCAGCAAGGACAATAGAATATATAGATACTGATGATGAACGGTTCCTAGTTGAAATCAAAGTCACAAGGGAAGCCAAGGACATCAAGGTGAGAAACTTCCAAAATATTAGAGAACAGCAAACAGTGGCAACAATGAAGCTCATGTTTATGGAAGCATTCACACAAACAGAACTAGAAGACTTACTAAAGCCTTACAACCAACTAGCTATAGATGTTGAATGTATTACAGCAAGAATAAACATCAAAGAAGAAATATACGACTAAAATTAAGCCAGAGGGGATTAATGCAAGCATTTTGGAACACCATTCCAGAAACCAAAATGAATTACCCCGCCACGATAGGCCTAGCTATGGCACCAACAACTGAAGGCCTGTATCCACATATCAAGATGCAAATAGAAACAAAAATTCTAATCTGCACACTGCCAGAAACTATTGCAATACCAATGGTCCTCCCATGATGGAGACTACCAAAAGAGGTTAAATTAATGAAAAAATTTCTCCATGAGTACAAATCCTATGTGAACACAGAAAGAAAAGCAAAAGCTATGATAGAACAAGATGATTGCAAAAGATCAAAAGAAATAATGCTGAGAAATGACAACAGAGGCAGGGTCTACATTAATTGCATGATAACACCAGATCAACTCTACACACAAGGTAGACCCATTAATGTACAGTTGCAAGATCTTAGAAAAGAGATAGAAGAATGTAGTTCATATGTAAGTGTTAGTTTGCTCAATTTAATTTGTCAATTGTTTCTTGATCGGCTAACAAGTTTTCTTATTTTGAACAATATTAAATCTTAGTTGCATTTTACAAAAATAACTAAAGTTCATTGACTAAATTTTTACAATTAATTTCAATTAATAATCATTCGACGTTATTCAGCTTTAGTTGCTTTTTTGGATGATGCCACAATACCCAGAGCCTAAGAAAAGTATTCATGTTTTTCTATCCCAAAAATGAGATTAGAGTAGACCCAGCCCACATGAGCAGGGCTGATGCACAGATGACTTTGATGATAGGCATTAAGGGAATACAGCTGTACCACAAGTATTACGAAATACTTTCACAAAAGATCAATGAACTATGAGAAATCATGATGATAGCAGAGGAAATTCAAGAGACATGATTCTTGAAATATGCTAATACAGTAACAATGGAAAGAGAAGTGGTCCTTAAGATGACCAAACAAACCAAATTTGAGAAAACCTCATTGGCTAATCAACAGGCTGAGTCAATAATTCAAAAGGCAAATACCTTGGCGCATGGAGAATGAGCTGTGCTGAAAATAACACAAGCTGAGGAGGGTGTGTAGCATCATCCACATAAAATCTCAAATAAGCTGCAAAACGTTGAGCAGAGGGGATTAAAGTCAACAAGAAATGATTAAAAAAATATTGTTATCAAATCAACTAGAATTATTTAAGATTTATTTGTATTATGCAACTAAGAAGCAATATGTGTCAGAAAAGAGATATTTGTATCTGTCAATAAAAATACTTTTTGACTAAATGACGCTTTCATTATTTTCAGCCACCATCTTGGCAGAAGTTTAAATTTGAATCAACAGGTACTTCTATTGGAATTACTATAAATAGATTGAAAACCATTGTAAGAATTTGATAAAGAATTTTACTTGGAATTCTTATTTTGTTTTACATTAACGGTTTGATTATTTAATACAATGTCGAGCTAATTGAGAGGTGTTTAGTAGTGGTCTGGATACATCACAGGGAATGATTCTAGGGTCTCTGTGCCAGATCATGAAAGTGCACATATGTTAGGTATAGGGGTTTTCTCTTGATTAGCTGACTAGCATTTCTTTACTACATGTATTAAAATAATTAATTGTCAACAAATGGTTGGATGAATGAAACCTAGGAAATATTTAATACTATTTTAGATCTAAATTGATTACCCATAATTGACCAATAAAGTGACCGTACATGTAGTAAATTATAAATGTAGGTTAGGAAGTTGTTCAAACTAAATATATTTAAATAAGCCAATATGTTTCAGTAATGGCCACATGTAATATTAAATGCACAACTAGTAACAAGTCAGGTTGTGAGTAGAAATAACACTTTCACAAATGAGAATTGTGTCGTGCCTTAAGTATTGAATATTTCATTCTGCTATGCAAAATAGACTTAGTCATTTTGATTTTTAAATATTTTATTTAGATTTCTATATAATTCAAGCAATGAGCAATAAATTGATATCAGAATATAATTGAGAATAGATAATAATTGGAATAGATAAATATTCCACATTTTAAGACAATTTAGGAAATAATATATTTTTGAATATATTATTAAAAGGAAAAAGCATCAGCATCCTAAATAAAGTATTATAGACATGGTATTTGAAATACAACAATGATTCAATATATTGAATTTCAAAATTGTTTTAAGTACTTAATATACCAACCAAGTAGCTTTCATTTAAGTTGCTTGAAGAGCTTTTTTGACTAAGTTCTCCTATTTGATGATTTTGCTGGGCATCATTCACAATTTGCAAATTATTTTCAGCTTGATGCAATGTTTTTAAATTTAAGCAGAAGAACTTTCCTAAATAGTTGAGCATCACTCTCTCAAAATTTGAAAGCATCATGCTTTTCCTTTCTCCATGTATAATCTTTGTAAAAACTGTTGTATTAAGAATTGAACATGCTGTGATTGCAGAAGTAATCGTGTTTATCTAAATATTATGAAATACTTACTAATACTTTAAGAAAGAACTTAAGTTATACTTGAGTTCTTATATTCTAGCAAATGTTTAGCATTAAAGTAAGGAATTGCTATTATGTATATATTTAGTGCACTGTGTATACATGTACATGTGATATTTATGTTTTTGCTATAGCCATATTATTATGTAACACTGTGTACCTTGGAATTTCTTGAAAAAATTATTTTGAAAATTTAAAAACTAATACTACACAAATGTGCATTGTAACTCTCTAAAGATTCATATAGAAAATTATTAAAACAGAAGAACACCTAAAGATGGCATATCTGACAAATGCTGTGTAGCATTAGGTACTGCTGGCATAAAGGGCTACATCATTGATTTCAAATTAAGATTAACCATTTTAAAAGCCTATTATAAATTACACAAAATTATATGTAATACATAGCACAGGTTGCCAAATTTAATGTCTAAAACAAAAGTAGTGAGATGGAAACTACAATAAAGGCAAATAAAGTTGCAACACAAATAGTAATTATGACAAAAACTGTAATTGTCATAATAGAATTATGTTGCAATGTAAGCATCCTCACTAAAAGTAAAATAGACAGTGACCAGTGTACAATTTGCCTCAGAAAATTAATAAATACAGAAAAAAATTTTGACCAGCATACTTAATTACAAAACAACATTTAAGATATCTACATGAAAATGAAATCAATAATATCTATGCACTCACTAAAAAGTACATTAGAAAAACAATCTGTGAAGCCCACTGCAAAGCCTTTGTCTATATTCATACCTGACAACAGAAGATTTTAATATAGCATAAAATGCAATCCCAAATCTAAGCAATCTCATGTTAAAATCATAGCAATTATAGAAAAAACACTCAATATCTAACAGTGTCTCACATATAATTAACCAAAACACAGAAAATACAAATAATGGAAAATTTAAGCTATTCAGTCCTCATGATTTATCAGAAACATAAATGATCAAATCAGCTTACACAAAAAGCAAATCCATGCATAAATTTGCAATATTTATTCACCAAGTTTTCTATAGAGAGATCATCATGACACAATATCAATAAAATAAGTTGATTCACTGGAGGAAAAATCTTATCAATATACACATATTTATATACAAAGAGATTCTCCATCACCATGATAAGAAAAAATCAATATTTAGTAGCTATCAAAATGATATTTTGATTAGGGCTAATACAAAAAGAAGTCCAACATTTTTGTTTCAAACAAAAATACACATTCCCACAATAAGTCATCCTTAATCTTAATAAAATCAAAATATGAAGTGAAAAACGTGTAGAATCAAACATTATCCAAACAACACAGATACATGTAATATTGCTAAGTTTGAAGAAAGGAGATTTAGAGAAGCTATTAGCAACTTTCAGAAAAAATGAAAATCCCAAGTCATTTCAACCTTTTTATAACTAACTCATAATAAAATCACTTTGATAGTTTTTAGTTACTATCCCCATCTAGATGAAATGAAATCCTTCTAACAGAGTTAATGTCATTTTAGTAGATGACATGGCTTCTTATTTCTTAAGAAATATAAATATAAATAGCAATGTATTCTGGCACATAAATGAGTGTTGAAGGGCATAGGCAACAGTTAATACAGGAGATTAAGAATTAATTAGCATTTGATAAAAAAAACTTTTGAATAACATTTGAGAAAATGTTGGAATTTAAACATTGTCATTATGCTATTGAAGTACTGGAAATCAATAAAACCCAATAGACAATATACTTTATCAGACAAATGATTGCTAAAAACTGAATTATATGAAAGGTTGAACTTTGCTTTGGTTTGAGCATATTTATGTTTCTCTAGATAATACTGCTGCTTTTAAGAAGGCTACAATAAAGCGATAATTTTAGTGGTACTATTGATGCATATGGTGAGTTACCACACTTGTTTATTATGTTGAAAATTTGTAGAGATAATAAATTGAAGATGGCTTACATTTTCATCAAGCAGTTCTCATTGATAATTAGAAAATCATTAAGCATATTTACTGTCAAAAGAATAAATTAAATTTCTAAACATTCTCATTTTGGAAATTACATTTGAAGCAAAAAAGTTTTTGCAGAAAAGTTTATATAATTAAGAAAAAAGAGTAGTTTAAGTTTGATATTGAAACATCTATTGAACCAATAGATTAATTGTCAACTATTCCCACATGATAAATTGTTTTAATTTTGCATATATTAGCAAGTGAATATTTTCATTATGAGTATACCTGGGTTATTGTTGGAATTTCCGGAGTTGTTGATGGGACTGCATCTTTTATTGATAAATTATTTAAGCACAAAGTGAGGAAAATTGTCAATCCATAACCAATTTTCTGATCATTTTCAACTGGTAATAATAAAAACAGTAGTGCTAATATCCATAACATTGTTGTAGGGAATACGATTGCAAACACTTCTGACATGGGTTCTCTTGAAATATGAAAACAAATATTTACTACATTTGTTCCATTTCCACCTATTGCAAAGCATGTTATTCTCCATCCATTTAAATCTTTTTTGTTCTAAATTTAAAAATTTTTAAGAAAATTTTACAAATTATACAAAATTATATATACAGTAGAACTCCTCTATAGTGAACTTTCTCTATAATGAACTTCTTCTATAATAGACTTCTTCTATAATAGACATCCTCTATAATGAACATTTACTTCTTCCTCTGTAATAAAGTTTCTCTATTAAAAATGCTACTATAATCAAACTTCATGGTGTGATATTTGCTAGTTCATTTAGAATTTCTCTTTCCAATTATTAAATATTCAGTAATTTGTATTTTTTCAGAATTTATAAATGCAATTATTTTATGTACTAAGCAAAAGCTCCTCATTATGGAAAGTAATTCAATGATAAAATGGCTGTTTGTGAGATATTTTGAAAAAAGCAAATTTTAGAGAAACTAGACATAGGTTCAGAAATTAAAGACAACATTACAACATTAATGAAGTATTTTCTTCATCTTCGATAATGAACTAAATCCTCTATAGTAACCAGCCATAATTCACTATAGAAGAGTTATACTCTGTATATATATATATATATATATATATATATATATATATATCAGTTTATCTAACTATAATACTAACTTTGTGCTCCTTGGCTAAGTCAGCTATGTTGATAAAATGAATGCCTAATTTTTCAAGTGATTGAAACTTCACTACACATTTTTGGGTGTCAAATGGAAATGATTTCAGGTGTATGACACAGTCACTTTCCTCATATATTCTAGAATACTTTCTAGCAAATCCAGTTTTGCAAAGCTCAATCACATCCTTTCTTGATATAGACTTTATTGAATAAGCATTGGAAAGACTAGGAGTCCATATTTCATCTTTTATTTCTACCTAAATTTTTTAAAATAATTGTTATCAATGCACATAATAATTCTTTTAGTTGTTGAGCAATGTTAACGAATTTGGAAATATCACAGCATGCACAATTTGTAGAAAATTAAAATTATTGTTTTCCTCAAGTTTCGAGAAATACTTTAAGTTATACATATTTAGTAAATAATATTATAAACTTATCTATTTACCTGGATTGCTGCTAGTAATTAAATTTCATATATTTAAGGTATTTTGCTTTTTGCATCTACCTTAATGTAGAACTTGATTCCATTAAACTGGTAGCTTACTGTTCCTTGATAACAACTCTGTTAAAATTTATTTTTTTTCACTCTTCATTTCACCTATACAAGGATATAATAATAATAGATTCTGACTTTGCTCTGTGAATTTGAAGCATATTAATTACTGAAATTAAATAGTAACAAATTATATAAACATATTTTGCAAAACTTTTGCAATCCATTTTTCTATATTATATATATATATATATATATATATATATATATATATAATTTTAATATATAATATTGCTAATCATAATTTGTCTTCGATCTTAGTCTCCTTCCAAATCAATGTTAGCAGCTTGATTAGTCTGGGTGATGCTACAATCATTTTGCATACTTCAATGGGTACTGTAATGCCTCCCCTTTGAATCATTTCAGCACTTTTAATTATTTTCATGAATGTGCATTGTGGGCTCTCTTTTTTGTATCTTCTCATTTCCTGTTTGAGTAACTATTGTACATTTTTATTCTTCATTACTTTGACTATTTCCTTGGTATCTACGATTTTTCTTTTTATGATCTTTCTGGTTGTTAACCAAGGCTCTGTTTGAACCTGCCTCAGCCGCGTTTCTGATGTAGCACCCCACATATATTTTCTCATCTGTTCATCAAATATTGTTATTTCTTCTGGTGCTATTCCCTTTATGTTTGCCATATCTGACTTCGACGTCCTTCCCATCAGGCTCTTGTTTACTATTATTCTGCTTATCAACTTTTCGATTTCTTGCATTGGATTTTTAATCTTGGCCGGGGATGTCAGTTTCTTGACGTGTCCCTTGAGTAACCAGTTTTTTGTGTGAGTGTTTATTGGGGACATCGCTATCTCATATTTTTCGCTCTTGTTAATCTGTGTCGCTCTGCTCTTGAAATCAGTAATCATAGATCTTCCTCCTGCATTGTAAATATTGCTAACAGCCATGCAGATGTTCTGAATCTAATCTCTGGAGTATTCTTCTCTTCGAATATCATATTTTTGAATTCCTTATTTGAGTTCAGCTCATATGCTCTGTTTATCTCTGTTAGTGCTACTTCTATTGTGGATGGAGCTTCTATATCTATCTCAAGCCATTCTTCATTCATTTTTTTTTCAGTTTCATTTCTTTCCATATCTCTTGTATTCGTTTGATGTGCTCTTGTCTCCGTGTGAGGCTGCACTTAATAAATAATGTATTGGCTTTTTCCACGTCCTCTGCATTTGTTGTTAATTCTATCGTTTTTATCTGCTTGAATATTTCTATTGCTATGCAGGGATCCACATTAGTCTGCAGTAAGCTACCCAATAGTCTATTTGTAGGTTGAGACCTATCAACTCTGCTGTCTTGGTTTGTGTTGCTATTTTTCCCCCATAAGAATACATTTTCCACTTGCATTTGTAGATTGCCCAAAAATGCTGGCAGTTCTGCGAGGGTTGTTCTTGCAATGATTACTATCTGTATATCTTGGACTCTTGCCATTCTAAGTGTTTGATCTAGTTGTTTTTCTAAATTTTTGTTGTATTCTTTTTCCTTGAGAATGTGAATAATCATTAATTTGTCCTTATCAATAATGATCACAGGTATTTGTGCTGTTTGTTCTATATATGCAATGATTCCTTGAGCTGTTTTGAGTGTGAAGTTTTCATCAAATATTATGTGCACTATGCTGTGCATATATGGTCTTTCTAACATCTTGTTTAGTTCCCTGGGGTAGCTTATTATTGTATTGACCATTGGTCTCTTCTTTGCATCTAGCAAAATGGGTAAGTTGCGGCCCTCTGTTTTCACTACTTTTCTTATATTGGCTTTTGTTTCTGATGACAGCTTCTCATATGCATTAGTACTCATTTTTAGAGTTCCCATAAAATAGTGGTGCAGGGTTTCTCCATCTATTTTTGACATTCTTTGTTCCCTTTCTTTTGAACATACAGTTCTATCTGATGTAGTTTCTGAGGAGGGGTGTAGCTGAGTAATCCTTAGTGGTTCACTGGTGCTCAGCTCACCATCCAGTGAGTCCATGCTGATAGTTTCTACTGAATTGCCCTCGAATTGGCTCATAGTTGACTCTTTCAGCAATTGACCAGTTGTGGGATCCGTAGATATGTCAGCCTTGAATCACTTTCATTAGCATATTGTTGTTTGCCCAGTTGCACCTTCCCCAGGAACTCCAATTGTCACACTGCCCTTGAGTTGACAAAGTGGACTGGAAGGAAAGTTGAGCTGCTTTTCACCAGTTCTCTGCATCCCCTCAAATCAGCATTTCAGATTACTGGGGTTTTTACTGGTTCTCTGCTTGCCCTTGAGTTGGTGGTGCAGATCTCCACAGGAGAGGCATTATGACTTTTTGACTCCCTGCCCTTGAATCAGCATTGGGGACTACTCAGATGCCTTCACATTCTGTGCCTTTGATTAGTTGTAGGTTGGTTCTTGTCCCTTCTGTCTTCCATTGGATTTTTGGTTCAAGATCTCCTTTGTATTCTCCTCCGTGGTTTTGACGTTGTCATCTCCTCAGTCTTTGGGTTCAGCAAACTCTCTTCATTAGTGGTTGTTGCATCTTGTTCAATTTTTCTAAATTCAGACAGTACATTAATATCCCATATTTCAGAGTCATATATATATATTTATCTCTTGCTGCACCCCTTGGCAGCACTCTTTTTTGTATGTTTTTATTGCTGATATTTGATTTGACTTCTTTATTGAAGCCTTCCTCTGGCATACTATTTAATTTAGTCATATCATATACAATCTCATTACCATTAATGCAACTTATTTTAAACTCTGCATTTTCATCAAATATTGATTCTTCCATATCTGCTATTACTTGTTTTAGGTTCTGGAAATGCAGTAATCTATCATTATTTAAGATGGTAATACTTGCGTTATTTTATATGGACCTGACCAAACTGTTTTTAACTTTTGGACCTGGTTTGTGCGGCTGATTTCTTTGTGTTATGACACATCATCTCATTTATCACTGTTATCTGATTCCTCAGTTGATCCACATACTGGTTGTCCATCTTTCTGCTATAGGTGAAGTATTGCATTGATAATGGTGTTGCTGCCTCTCTTCTGAAAATGGCCATAAATGGTGTTATCCTGGTTGTTGAATGTATTGTAAAAATACTCAATCATTTCAATTACTTCTCTCCATTTGCGACCCCCTATCCTTGAAGTTGTGACTCTAATTAGCTTTATCAAGGTTCTGTTCAGTCTCTCCACTGCACTGTTCACCTGTGGGTGGCACGCTGTTGTTCTTTCACTCATTATTTCTAGTAAGCATGCCATCTCTTGAAACTGTTTGCTTTCAAATTGTGGTCCCTTATCAGTGATTACCATCTCCATTGGCCCAAACTTCAGTATCCATTCTTTCATTACTATGTTGGCAGTTGTTTCAGCCATTGTGTTCTTCACCAGGATTAACTTCATGTATTTGGTGAAATTTTCCACCATCACTAGTAAGTACTTATATCCCTCCTTATCTTTTGACATTTCTAAGTCTATGTGTACGATCTCATTGGGTTGCATTGCTATGATCTTTTCTAGCCGTGCTTTCTGGGTTGGAAAATGTTGTTTGTTATGAAGGAGACATTTCTAACATTTATTAATTATTTCTTCTATGACCTTCCATTGTGAAGAACCTTGCATTGAACGTGTACTCCATTTGATTGATGCCTAAGTGGCCCTTCTCATGAATCTTCCTTACTGGTTCACATTGGTAATACTCTGGTATTGCAATCCTATTGTTTTGTCTTTCCATGTATAGGAGTCCATTCCTGTTCTTTTTCCATTTGTACATCTCATAGTAGCTTGCAGTTAATTTTGATAATTTCACACTTGGTTCCTGTAACTTCTTTATGATTTCACTTGATATTACATTGTCTTTCTGTTTTTCTATAATTTCTGACTCTGGCATCTCTTCCTTTATTGTGATTGGTAGCACTGCTTGTCTCTTTTTATTGATATTCATTTCTGGCAGCCCTTTGTACTCCATGTGTGGTAGAAATTTAAACTGTTTTTTCTCTCCGTCTTCCTTGGTTGCATCTCTCTGATATTTGGAAAGTGCAGTACAGAAGTTGGCGTTTTTATGCAGTGTTCCTCTTTGGTGTTCAATCATGAAAGTGAACTCATTTAGGTATTCAATCCATCTTGACACTATCCCTGATTTGTCACCTGAAAACTTCTTGAGCCATGCAAATCCAATGTTGTCTGTATGGACCCTGAACTGCCAGCCTATTAAGAAGTGCCTAAATTTCTTGATGCTCTCAATTAGCGCCAGCATCTCTAATTTTGTTAACCCATAATTCTCTTTGTATGTTTTCAACTCGCGACTAAAGAAATGTATGGGTACTTCACTGCCATCCTTTAGTTGTCCCAGCTTTGCTCCAATTGCTTCCTTGCTGGCGTCACAGTCTAGTATAAATGTTTCATTGTAGTTGGGCGTGTTCAATGATGGCAACTTTGCTAGTTCTTCTTTTATCTTGTCTAGATTGTCCTGCTCCTGACATGTCCATAGAAATGGTACTGACTTCCTCATTATCCGCATCATCTTGGCAGTTTGCTCTGCGATGTTGGGGATAAATGTGCCATAATAATTGAAGAAGCCCATTGTTCTTTGGATGTCCTTCTTGTTGTTTGGTTTCTCTATTCTTCTGATCATGTCTTTTGCATTGTCCTTCATACATATCCGCCCTTTTTCGATTACTTGTCATAGAAATATGATTTTTTCTTTTAATATGTCACATTTATTTCCATTAATTCTCAGGCCCACTCTTTGCAGGATTGATAGTGTTCTTTCCAGTTTCTCCAGGTGTTCCTCAATCATGTCACTAGTCACAATGATATTGTCAATGTATGCATTTATGCCATCCTCCATCTTGTGTTTCTTATTATTCAGCACATTTGTTATATGTCTTTGAAATGTTGTGGGTGCATTATATAAGCCAAACACCATATATATCCATTTGTACAAACTGTATGAAGTTATGAATGCAGTCTTTTCTATGTCTTCCTTTTCCATCCTCATCTGTGAATACACCTTGCATAGATATATTGATGTAAAGTACTTGTGTTTGCTTGCCTCATATAGCATGCCATCTATCATGGACAGTGGGTAGGAATTCTTTTTTCATTACTTCATTCAGCTTCCAGAAGTATATACATAGCCTATGTTTGTCTTCCTGTTTCATGAATACCATTGGTGTGGTGTATGGACATTCACTAGGTCGTATTATTTTGTTGTTGATTAATTCATTGAGTATCCTGTTATATTCATCCTTAATTTGCTCTGGTACTCACCTTGCTGCCAACTTTATCAGATTGTTTGTTGTTGTAATGATCCTGTGTGTTTTGCAATCACTTGTCCCACACTTATTTCTCCATAATTGAATATCCATTTGTGTTTCTCTAGCACCTCTAGAAGTTGTTGTAATTGTGCTCAGGTGTTAGTATTCCTCTTCAGCCTTTGTCCCTCTGCCCTTGAATCAGCTGTGGGGATTACTTGCTACATTAATGGTTTTCATCCACTTGCCCTTGAGTTGGCAGTGTGGAGTACCTCCTGTTTTCATTTGTAATTCCTCAATTCGACCATACAAACTACTCTGCTCATTGATGTATTCCATTACTCTCCAAAAAGCTTTGATACTCAATTTGACATATTGCCTGAATATTTGTAAATTTGTTTTCTTCACATTGATATTATGATTAGTATTGGGACCTTTCCTCTGCTGTTCTATATCATGCACACACTTGATGGCATCAACACTCTTTTTGAATTGATCCCTTTCATGTTATAAATCCTTATATCTGCCATTATTGTCTCTTCTGTTTTCACTCTGTGCATCCTCCATTGATATGGTTTCAGTTTTATATCTTCATCCAGTGTGAAGACTATTGTTGATGGCTTTCCTTCTTACTCTTTGATTTTGATTTCCTCTTCTTGTACTTTGATCATTCTGTCAGCATAATTTATTACACATCCATTCTTCATCAGGAAATCATCCCCTAGTATTACCTCATAAGGCAATAAGTTGTTATGGGTGTCTATTACTACTAGTGTTTGCTCAAAGGTTGTATTTGCTATTCTAATTTTTACTGCCTCAATCTTACCTTTTGTGTCTATGTACTCTCTAGATGTGTTAATTAGTCTATTGCTCAAACATTGTAAGTCTCATTTAAATCCCAATTTTGTCACACACTCATTCATTATTATTGATTGTTGCTTTCATTAATATTCCATTTATTGTTATCATTATTGTGTTAATGTTGTCCAAGTTCATCATGATCATTATAGGTGCTCGGTTTTTTTGAGTCAGCACTTTGACTAGTTTTCTGATTCTTCCTCTGTTTGGGGTCCTCTACCAATTCCTATTTTGATTTGATTATATCTTTGTCGTCATACTATGCTTCTTCCTCTCCAATCATATTAATTTGCTTTCTACATCATTTCTGTGCCCCTTCTGTCCACAAGCATAGCACTTTATGTCTCTTTTTCTCACTTTCTTTGATTTCCCATCCTTGTTTTTTATGTTGATGAATTTTTCCACCTTATTTTCCTTGTACATTTTGGTGTTCCCTGTTTGTGGTTTGTAGCTATTTCACCATTCCACTGGCTTCTTCTTTTTCCATATTGCTTTCTTGTAGATGCATGCGTTGTTCTCTATTGTTGCCTGTATGTCTACAGCTTTCCTGATCATCTTCTCCAACTTGTCATCTACATTGCATTTGATTTTGAATTGCGTATGGATGTTTTCTGGCATACCCTTACAAATGTGAGAGAAAAGATTGTACTTTGAATATGTGTTCCCCTTAAGCTAAGTGTCAATAATCATTCTATCTGTTGGATGTAGTTTCAGATATCATCTGTCTTTTGCATCTTCATTGAATTTAATATGATTTGATATTGATTTTTGAAACTCTCGTTTTTGTAGTAATCTCTGATTAGCAATTTGTAGTTTCATTTCATATCTGCATCCAGAAGAAAGTAATGTGTGGGCACTGCCCCTGTTAGATATAGTGGGAACCTTGTGGCTGCTGCCCTTTGTTTCACTTTCCTCTCCGCCATCATAATCTCAAACAATTGCAGCCATTCCAGAAATGTCGGGTTATAGCTGTCCACCCTTCCTTTGAACTTTGGCAGAGTTGCCTTACATGGTATTGTGTCATTGTGGCTATTTTCTGGCAACATCA
>CABFPE010000029.1:1857225-1868976 GCA_900660155.1 Hofstenia miamia | reverse complement strand
TATTATACATTAATAAGCGCCAAGTACGAGTGTTCAAGCGTGCTAGGCACGCGCTGTCAAAGTCAAAATATAAGCTAGCAACATATTTAGCATTTGTAAACTAAAGTCAGTCTAGCATCTTAGCTGCCAATTGGTATTAGTTAAAAATAAGTCTCTAATAGCTGAAAACATATGTACTTAGTATAGCCCACTTTTTACTCTGTAAATATCTTAAAATGCTTTATAGTGTTGAATATAATATAAAAGCAACATTTACGATTGATTTTTACTGCTAGTATATTAGTTCATATGACGTGATTCCGTTTTTGCTATTGGAACAACTTAAAAGCTTGCTTGCCAATGAAATACCATGTAATTTTTTCAACAATAGGATTATAAATAAAACGTTAGCTTTAGTAGGTAAGCTATGTCGAGCATGGCTTCCAAGTAACTATACCTTCTAAATGTATGATGTCACAATTTTATTTTTTAATATATTATCACTATATCATCAGATAGTAGTAATTTTGCGTAAGATTTACTTAACTTTTAATTTAAGTAACTACTATAATTAAAAAGTTTTATATTAGTAATGTAGATTTACAATTGCTTTTTGGCTCCCAAGACAGAAACATGGCATCTTACCAAACAATAAGATATTCTTCATTCTATATATAATTAATAAGAACAATTCCAAATTAAGCATAGTTATTTTCATAAGCAGCTGTAATCAGTGATGTACGGAGGGGGAGGACATGGTGGAATGTCACTCCTGTCAGGTTTCCAAATTTGACTTTGACTGGATAAATCAAAAAATTTTTCGTAAAAAATTGAAAAAATTAATATCTAGGATCGTGAAATGCATTTTTAAGGGTCTCTTTTCTCAATATTTTCAAAAATAGGGTAATGATGATGATGTCCCCCGTCAGAAAAACCTGCGTACGCCCCTGGCTGTAATATAATAACTGGGTTTACCAATTTGGTATTACATTAAGATAAAAAAAAATTATGTAGAAATGCTTGAAATGAAAATATTATAAACATAATAACCACTATTATATATTTTCTAGTATCTAACTAAACGTCCCCTATTAAGCATTCTCTTTTGCAAAATTCGTAAAGCATACTTTAAACTCATTGTCCCAAGATCGGAACTGAATAGAATAAAATAAACAGCTGCAAATTCACCAAAAGAGGTCCGTCAATCATAATTCGTTTCGTAATATAAAAATATCAAATTGGAATCACCTCTACAAAGAAATAATTTTGAAAATTCTAACGGACTTTTGAAAAGTCCTTTACTAAATTTAACCTCAATTGTTAAAACATTGACTGGGTCAATTTCGAATTTTAATGGCTGAATACATGCAACAAAGCGTATTTTACTCATAATTGTTTTGTAATGCAAACAAATTTCAATAATAAAAGTGCTATAGCTCTAAATACCAAATTAGAGTTCGTGAAACTCTAAAGATCTTTCATGAAATTCTGGAGTTAAAGATTGAGATTAGTCTCAAATAAATATTTTTGTTCAAGTTTGGATTAGAAAACTAGAATTTACCACGTTGCATTTAACATTCACATTTTATTTAGTGCTTTACCCTGATCTCTCTTTTTATCAGTACTATATTTGTGTAAAAATAAAGCAGTTAGCTAAGGTTTTATCTTTGACTTAAATTTAAGTAAAAATTGAAAGCTGTTAAATTTACTAAGATTTTCAGGTTGAAATTCACATAATACAGTAGCTTTCAAAGTTTGTCAACTGAAGTAGAGTAAGGAATAAATTGTTTTCTTTCTTAGTCATAGGAGAATATAGTAAAAGAAACGTCTTAAAATGAAGCCGACATCCAAAAAGCACACATTAGATTTAAATTCTAAACATTAAAAGGGATTGTAAATTCCATAACCTATAAGGATAAAAGAAAGAAAACCTTTTTGTGAAGAATTTGTGACATTTAACGTTTTACATTCTCTAGATTTTAACATCCGTAGCGCAATAATAGGCCTTTAGGAAGTTTGTAAATTAACACGTGCTTGCTTTAAAGTAAACTACTTAAGGCTTTCTTTGTATCTAGCATTAGGAAAGAAAAACTACATAATTTCAAACGATTATTTTCACTGAACTTATAAAGGAAATTTTAGCTTTTAGAAGAAGTTAATTACTATCAGAGTTTTCAACAGATAAAGGAAATGAAACCCTCAGCATAAATTGGTGATTTTCGAAGCCTTAAAACGGTAGTTTAGTAAATTAAAATGGGAAAGTTTGAACTAAACTTCCTACAAGATATGGTTTTAAAATACAGAATAAAATTTGGGACATTTCGTTAAATTGTTTCTTAAAGGAAAGGTTGAATTGATAATTTTTAAAAATATCAAAGTCTAAGAAGTACGAGTTAATAATTTATATTCGTATACTTACAAGTAGTAGAAAAATTACATTTCTTGTTCAGAGGAAACTTTTAAATCCTTTCCTATAAATCGAGTTATAGAGATAGGATCACATTTTGAGCTTTTGGAATTATGAAAACTTTCAATAGCAACATACAAACTTCTGATAGTAATTAATACATAAAACGATAGTATTTAACAAGTGTCAGATTACTTACAGCTAACACAGAAGCTACATCTTAATCCGAATTTAAAATATGAAAGTTTCTCATATAGTAAATACATCTAGGGTAATTTTTAGTATTTACACTAGAAACCCTGAGTGGCCAAATTTGATGACTTTGCAAATCTTAAATGCATTTATAGTACCTCATGTAATGAGAATTTAAATAAAAAAACCGCTTATTTTGTTCTTCTCATACTTTTCTTTCACTTGCTTTGTTTTCATTTGTTTTACTTGAATGGGTTAATTCTGAACACTGCATGAATTTAAGATATAGAATCATTGGACTTTCTTGTGTTAAAGTGACTCACGGGTTTTTCATAGTAAAGAATCTGATTAGTGAATTTCTACCTGTACGTTAGAATGACGTATATTAAACACGTGATTTTACCAAAATTTAATCTAATTGTATAAGTAAGAAATCGTTAGTTATACAAGTCTGACCTGTCTCTTAAATTTAGTAAATACAACACTGTGACTGAAATTGAATTTATTTTAGTTCTTGTAGTTTTAAAAATAGGAAAAATAGTAAAAAAAATTAACCATTACAACTATTAAGTCTTGAAATTCAGTTTCATCACAAATACCTACATTAAAATTATGAATCTACATCTACCTAAATTGATTATTTAACACTAAAATGCAACGATTTTTTATACATAGAATGGCAAAGCTGGTCAATTAAAGATTTGTGTGCGTGGAACATGTAAATTAATCGAGTGGGTGAACTATTATTAAAATAAAAATACATGTTTTTTACAGGTGCTTGTGGTACACCCTGTATATATGTATATATATATATATATATATATATATATATCTATACATGATATATAAATATATATATATACATCCTGACCTGACTAAATATTGAAAAAGTAAACAAATATGATATAAATCGTCAATTGAAAGGTTTCCTTAATGATGAATTTCTTTCAAAATATAAACCTTTATAATGGTTTGTTCAATCATGAACGCAAGAGTCTATGTTATTTATTTCTCATAATTATTAAAGTCACTAGAGCCAGATACAAGAATTTTTCTCAGAAAAAAGGTTGTAGCAAATTCAATCTTGCAAACATGTCAATTGACGGGTTCTACTGTTTGTATGTTAATAATTTCTAAATCCTATTGATCAGCTGGGCCTATATGTTCCAAACAGTGCGGTTGGTGTCTATCTTAACCGTGCCTCACACAAAATAATGCATTGGATTGTAATCAGGGGGGTTTGGGGGAACATACATCTGGGCTGGTGAAGTAATTAAAATTCTCTGTTTTCTTTGATGTATGACAGAGTGCTAAATCTTGCTGCAACACATATGGTCTTCCAGAAGCCACACTCTCTAATGAAACCTCGACCATGGGTTTCTAAAACCTCCAATTAGCCATCCGAATTTAGCCGGAGTCCCTGTTTAAAGTTTGGAGCTTGCATGAAATCACCCTCACTGGAAACACAATCAAAGACCACAAAATTTTAAGGAAGTTTGGTCTTCATGATAAGTGGAAACTCCTTTGGATTGTAGGCTAGCCATCTGTTATTTTGAGTGTTGTACAACTGGTCTAGACAAATTTTTTTTCATCAGAGAAGAACCAGATTGTTCCTGGATCCGTTGAGTGTTTCACCTTGTTCAAAAGTTTCTTAGCATTTGTCAGATGCCTTAATCGGGCCTGTTCTGTGAGAAGCTGCCCTTTACACATCTTGTATGAATAGTAGCAAAGTTCCTCATTCACAGCCAGCTTCATGGTGGAAGCTGCAACACCCATTTTTCTTGCTAAGTCCTGCATCCCTTTGTCTCGTAGTTTCAATGAAAGTTCTTCATTTCATGTCTTATTGCTTTTATGGTGCTCAGAAAACATTGTGCAGCTGTCTTGATTGCAGAATTGTGATGGCCGACACGAATCATCATAATGCAGGTTACCCGTTTCCAATATTCAGGTGGCCTCCACTTGTCTTTCTTTGTTGCCGTTGGTATTTTGACAACACTCTGTTTAGACTTTATAATGATATTCACTTTTAAAGATACTGAGACCAGATCTAATAAAAAACTAATATGATTTTTGTCAATTTCATTCCCGAATATATATAAAATATATATATATATATATATATATATATATATATATATATATGCTTTTCTCTTAATGAAAATATCAGAAAAGGTAAAAATTGGTGGGCTTTTGTTGGAAAAAATATTTGATTCAGAATAAAAGTATTGAAATGTTGACTTATCTCAGTGTTTATTATTTGGTATTGGAACAATTTCTAGTAATACCCAGTCAAAAATCAACTTTCGCAAATGTATCCTAAGTCATCCAAATGATGTCACAGTTGCAAATAAATCACTTGTTGCTACTTAACGAAATTTCGCATATGAAAACAGTTAATGCTTAATATAGACAAACTGTAAGTAGGCGACTGCAAAGATTTTATTGGCCAACTGTTAGCATTTAAATTAAATTAGTATTCAAAAACAGCTAAAGTAGGAAAATATATATATATTTAAATTTATATTTGACGCTAATTACGTGAACACCAAGAAATTATATTACTTTTATTACAATTTGTTGAAAAAGGAAAAAATGTCAATAAACTTACAAAAAAAATTAATTACACCTCAAAGCAATGGAAAAATAATTTATGCAAAATGTCCCTACAAACTTAGAATTGTTAAAATTATAAAACTTCTTTTTACTTTATAATCTTTTATGTTGCATCAAAAAAATTATTTCTAATTCTATTCAGAATTGAAATGTTTAATGTAAATTTATTTTTGCCGAAATTATTACTTAATTGTTAAATAATATATAGGATGATTTTAAAGCTATTGATCATACGAGTATATTAATAATTATATGGCCCGTAATGTAATGCATTATCAATACTATCAGTATTGGGTTTGTAACTAATATTTTTGCCTGAGCATTTTGTCTTGTGCGTATATAATTGCTTAGCTGCAGGTATTGTTATATTAATCTGTGCAAAGCAGTTGGATCTGCAAGATCTTATGTGTTCTATTATAATGCTATAGCTTGTAGTAGTTTATTCATTGCTATTTAATAAATTTGCTAATGATAATCTGTTATATGCATATAACAAGCACTGACATATTGCATTTTGCTGTTATAATTGATGTTTCAAATTCAATGTGAGCATCATTAACCTATTATTTCAGACATCTTTAAAGTATCTCATTGTGATACAATCTCAAATCCACCTGCTGAGACATTCTGAGAACGTCTTATTAGGACATATGGTGTCTCAATGAGACATCCTAAAGATAATATTTTTAACGGACCAAGTACAGATTTAGGATCGTTTTAGGAGAATAGTGGAATGTCCCTCCCCGTCATGTTTTTAAAATTGATTTTGATAGGTTGAATAAAAAATTTTCGGCAGAAAAGAAATTTAAAAAAAAGATATTGTAGGGCCTACTGAATAACTGCACATAATATATTGTGGTTAAGCCAATTAAACATGATAATTATATAGGCTTATGCAATGTAATTCCAATACAGCCATATTCATATATTCTAAATTATACTCATTAGATATAAAAATGTTGAAATATTACTTACATTTTCAGTTTCCAAATGCTGATCAATTAAAAATACATAATACTCATATCTTGCAAATGTATAGAAATATTTATATAAATCTTACCAAATAGAAATTGAAAGTTGTAACATATATCTGATTGATACTTGTAATTTAATGGTTTATTCCCGACTTGAATTAGAATCATTCATTAAAGAAACCTTTAACTAAATTTTCTATATTTCCTGTTTTATTTTGAAGACATTTTATACTGTTTTATTATTACATTTCTAAAAAAATTGAAAATTAATATTTTATTTAAATTTCTAAATATTTAGCAGTGCATTATAGAATTATGTAGTAATATACATGTGCATATGAAAAATAAATATCTATTTCATCAGCATTTCTTGCAACTGAAGCAAGTCAGAGTTCAGTTTTGTTGTTGAGTCTAAATAAATCCTAGCCTTTTATTGCATTGCAAAATGGAGGATTTATTAGGGTAAGCATAATCAACAGTAAATCTAGTAGTTTGTATCCAAAGGTTGCTCAATAGCTATAGAAAGTCTGATATGAAACCTAAATGATTTCTCATTCAAACAAAACAAAACGATCTTTAGTTAAACATAATTAGCTTCTTTTTAGGTAAAAGAACAGCTGAGTCCGCCAATTCCACATGGCAGCACGCTGAAGATCCATCATAGAAGTGATTGACTCATATGAGAAGTAAACAGTGCTGCCCGATATGTAATAGCCATGCATTAATGAAATCCAATCAGCATGACCTATTGTAGAATCAGTACAATTATATTTGTAGACATAATTTGGTAAATCTAACAATTTCCATTATTTAATCTGTTAACCAACTGTACAATTCCATTTAATCCAGCTTTCTGTTGATAGCAAGGTATTAATAACAACTTGTTTAGATCAAAAGTGGCAAGATGTTATCAGGGCCTGAACCCAAAGCAAAGCACTGCAGCTCAAGAGGAACGTGGAGTGGTGAGACATCACCAGTTGCTGTGGAAGCAATTGTGACTCACAGACGAGGCTCAGTGTGTGGAAATGTCTCAGTGATTGTGTATTGTAAATCCTTAGCAATTCAGTGTATATATTGTTCTTGTTATTACCAGTGAGTGCAATGGATGAGAACTCGCAGCCACTTTGCATAAGTTTGTTATCAACCCTACATATAATTACCTCTACATATAAGTATACATAACTATGCCCTGAATACATGCAAACAATCAATAAAATCAGCAGAAATAGAATACCTAGCAGTTCTAATTGAATGTCACAAACAAAACTGTCCAACATGATAGTCACAATTAACAACATGTGATATAGATTGGGGCTTGTAGGCACCTTGTATGTATAATAGAGCTTGTTATTGCACCTCAAGAATTTGGATCTAAAAAGAGTTAGCATAAGGTTAGCTATCCAGCTATTTAATGACATGAGTTATTATAATGAATGAATCAGTTGGAAAGCTACAATGAAGTAAAAACCCTTATACGTAGACTTAACTTAATAGAGCTACATAATGAAGGAAGGTCCGGGCTACCAGATTGCACCACATTATGAATAAGTCACTTTAATAAAAAACTGGGACCACTGGTTGCTATTTGTGCGCTCTGATGTTTAGCTTTCTGTTGACAAATATAATCAAACCTGATAATATAAAATGAGAAGTCAAATGAAGTAAATTCATCACCAAATAAATCCAGTGTAAGTTATTTATAATAGTTTGCACAAACAATTAAGCAATCGGCATGTACCTGTTCATAGTTCAAATTTGTTTGCTCCTTGCTAATTTATTTGTCTGCTAATGATTACATAATGTCAGCTAATTTGCTTAAGCTATTTGGTTCATGAATCATTTTGTTTGCTCGTTTGACTAGTGAGATTGCCTGAGGTATGTCCCAATGAACGTTTTGATACTCCTCTTGTTTGGTAAGCTTCATCACGACTTCTTTTTCTGGTGACCATTTTCTTATGTCTGATGAATTGGGATCTCTGAGTGTATTTGATATGGTGCACATGTTTCTGAATTCATTTAATTTTGTGTTTAACTCATTGTAGTGTTTTTTATATAAACGGAGGGTTTTAATTGCTATAATGAATGTCATGATCATGTTGATACAGCTTGTGTGTGCCAGATTGGGGCGTATCATTGTGTCTGGGAAGAAAAATTCGTAGGTAGATAATAAGGATTTTGATATTAGTGCTTTGTTGTAGAATGCACTAATGTTTTCACATAATTCCTCTTGTGTTATTTCTTCCAGGTTGTTTTTCCCCAATTGAATCATTGTAATTACTTCTAATCTTCTTGTGACATTGTAGTACTTGTATGTATTGCTCCATAATTCTCCCCAAGCTATATTGTTGATTCCAGAAAAGAGTATTACCATTTTTGTTGGTCATTTTTATCTCTAATTTTACTTTCTCAATTTGTTTATGGATTGGCTCGCCCTCTTCATATAAGTCTTAGGGTGTTACTTTACCCTTAATGTATATGTGTTCTTTGTTATCATTTTTCAGAAGTGCTATTCTCAATTTCTCATCATGTACCTTTTCTAGTGCTTTTTCTTTGGTGTTAACATAAATGATTTCCTCATGCCAAATGCTTTTGCAACTTAGTTAGTCTGCTCTTCATAAGTTTCTGTGCAGTTTCTCCTGCTATCAATATTTTTGAGGTTATGCACTCAATATCGACTGCTAGTTGGTTGTGTGGCTGTAGCATTTGTATAATCTCTGTTTTTGTAAATGCCTTGGTGTAGCATCCACTACCAAGCTTTAACTTAATTTGATTAATTCCTTTTGAATGTAATTCTGTGTTAAATGCAGGTAGGGATGTACTTTCATCAACTGCTTTCCTCTATTAACACTTGTAGTTAACTTTGATTAACTCCATGGTAATGGAATTGACTGCTTCAGTTTCCCTATTGACTGATCTTTCATGAGGCCTCCAGCCAACTCTGAACTCCGAATCTTCCAACACTTAGTCGTTTTTACTGCCAATGGATTATTTAGAATGAAAAAGCTTATGTGTTCCCTATGCTAACTCAGTGCAACCCTCAAGGCTGGATGTAACTGACTTAATCTCAATTTGTAATGTGTAATTTGTACTTGCAACCTGGCAATGTCACTAGCTGCTTAATAAATATTTATTTAGCCATTACTGAAAATTACTGGCTTTAAATCAGTTAAATAATTAAATAGATAATTACTTGCATCTTCCTAACTTATATTTAATTAGTAATACATGTTCAGTCTCATTATCAGTCTATTTATAGGTCTCCCCTAGATAATATAAAATATAATAACCTATGATTGGTTATCCAACTGTTTCTTTGAAGTTCCATTATTGAATAGTCAGCTAAACAGAGAAAAACTCCTAACTATACCCCTAACCTAAATGCAGTTTCATGGCTTGGATCAAAGACACTCAAATTGCTCCCGATGTGTACTTGCCACTACTAATGCATTTACCATTTAGCTTGACATGATTTAATAATAAGCAAACCAGGTTAAATCTAAAGATAAGATTTTCAAAGATTGTACTTCAACCATTCTCCAAATGATTTTTCTCTATTTATAGTTTCAGATCAAAAAGTACCTGTGGATTTGAATTTTGAATTATCTGTGAAGATGCCTAAAAAATAATGGAAGCAATATCGCCCCCTTTGATTTGCCAAATTGGTTTGACAAGTACTATTTGGTAATATTCTCTCTTAGTTGCATTTTACAAAATAATGATGCTAAACTTAAATTGATTCTAATTTACAATTAATATTAATTTAATCATAATTCAATTCGATGTTAATCTTCTTGACCTACTAATCTCTTTCTTGTTCTTTTGCAGCATTGATTCTTGGATTATGCTACATTGGTACATAGCAATTTGATCCACGACTTTGTTTCCTTCTTGTATTCTTCGCCATATATTCTTTGGACTATGTTGTTTAGCCTCTCTTGCTTGACTGTTATCTCTACTAGCAGTCTCTCAACATCTGTGTTGACCCACAATATCTTGCTTGGACTGCATTCTCCCCATTTCTCAAGATTTTTATTGTCAAACTCTCTCTGTGTTTTTGTTGTTAGTATGATCTCAGATGATTGTAGCAATTGGTTTTCTCTGTCCATTTCTTCTTGAGACTTACTGCACATTTCTATTATTTCTATGGGGCATGTTTGTCTTTCTGTCTGCATTATTTCTGATGTCTTCATCATCTTTGTGTACACACACTTTGGATAATCCATCATATATTTTCACATCTCCTTTTTGATTATCTCATTTGCACCTGATCTTTTTATTCTCTTGACAGTTTCCATGTTTTCTGATTGGTCTCTCCTGTCTAGGTTTCTTGTAGTTAGCCACAGTTGTTTCTTGAATGCTCCCCACATGTACTTTTTTGTTGTGTTACTCAATATGTCTAATTCCATAGGGCAGATTCTTGCATTTTTTGCTAATTCTATTATACTCAGGCTTCCCAATTTCTGTTACCTGGTTAGCAATCTGGTGAAATATTTTTCAAACTTATAATGGTTTTTTTTGTGGGTGATAGTGCTGTTATATTTTCTGCCTGTAATATCCAGTTTTTGATGTTGTTTGTGATAGGTGATAGTGCAATTTTGTACTTTTTGTTTATCACTATTGTTCCTCTCTCTTTCTTGGATATTGGGAGTACTAATTTGTTGTTGTCTGGTAGTGTGATCACTAGTGTTCAGATTGATGTCTGGGCTTGTATTTCTGGAGCACTGATTTCTTCAAATACCATTTTTTTGAAGCTGCTGTTTGACCCCATCTCATAAGCTCTCCTTATTTCATGTATGGTTTTCTCTACTGTTTTGTGGTGCATTTTGATTAGTGTTCATGTTTCATTTGTACAAGATGATTGTGTTGCATGTGGGTCTATTCACTTTATCTATCACTATTGGTATCACTGATCCATTCATTTCTTTTGCCACAGTGTGTTTCTTATATAGTGTTTTGTTTCTATGGACAAGTTGTTGTTTGTGTTTTATCTCATGCACCTCTTACCTATGAAGTATCTTTTCCTTCCCTATTTTAGTAATGTGGCTTTCCCTGTATTCTGATCTGGATGATTGACACAATCAAGATTTTGTTGAGAGCTGCCTAAATGAGAATGGATGTGAGCTTGTAGTGGGAAACAAGCTTGTAGAGGGGAGCAAGCATGTAGATAGCTGCTCTGATGTGTCCAATTGAGAGTCATCACTAATATCTTCAATATCTGGATCCTTTAGTTGATCAAAGACTTTAGTACCTCTGACCTTTAGTTGTGACTATGTACTCTTTGCCCTTTAATTGGCATTGAGATTTGCTGGTGGGGTACTGAGAGTGTTGTTCCACTGAGATCATACTTCAGAGTTGTTTTTGAAAGTTGTCCACATTCCAGACCACACACTGCCAACAAGGGCATGACACCATACAAAGCCATGTATGGCAGAGAAGATGTACAACCAATCTCAATGCAATATGAATCATTCTCAGAAAAGCCAGACAATGAGTACATTAAGAAACTCAAAAATCAGATAACTGGTATCCATGAAGCAATGTGCCACAACATTAAACAATCAGTCATCAGACAAGAAAGGAACTTTA
>CABFPE010000029.1:1800097-1810225 GCA_900660155.1 Hofstenia miamia | reverse complement strand
CCACTTTCAAATTGCGGCCATTTGTCTGTAATTATTGTCTCTATTGGTCTGAACATCAGGATCCACTCTTTCATTACTATCACTGGTGTCATTTCTGCCATTGTGTTTTTGATCAGGATCATCCATGTTAGTGTGTAGTGTCCCTCTCCAGTGTTCAATAGAGAAAGTAAATTCATTTAGATCCTCAATCCATCTCAACACTATTCCTGATTTGTCTTTTGAGAACTTATTCAGCCATGCCAAGCCACTATTATCTGTGGGGACCCTGAATTCTCATCTGATTAAAAAATGCCTAAATTTCTTGATGCTTTCAAATAGGGCTAACATCCTAGTTGCATAAAGCCATGAGTTCTCTTTGCTTGTCTTCAATTGGCGACGCAATTCTTGTTTATGTCTCCCTGCCCTCAAATCAGATTTGAGCTATTGTTGCTCTCCTCCTCACCTGGCTTCCATTAGTCAGTGCTTCGTTATCGTCCCTTTCACCCTCAAATAGACATTTGGTTTGAGAACTCCTCCATATTCTTCTTCAGGGAGTGGATGTTAATATCTCCTCTGTCTTCTGGTTGTGGCGCACTCTCTTGCTTTTCAGTTGTTGCCTAAATTCAGTGAGTAAGTTTAAATCCAACAATTTGGGGTCATATACATATTTTTCTTTTGCTGCCCTTCTTGGCAGTACTCTTGGTTGTAAGTTTTCACTACCAATATTTGTTTTGAATTCTTTGTTTAAACCTTCTGGTAAACTATCTAACTCATTCATATCATAAATAATTTTGTTTCTGTTAATTTTGTTTATTTTAATTTTGGTATTTTTTCTAATCTAGTTTCCTCAAGGTTTGTCTCTTTCATTTTAAATTTTGAAAATGCAGTAATCTGTAATTGTTTAGCATATACTAATTATTTTGTAGTACTTCCATTATTGTGTATGGACCTGACCAAATTTTTTTCAGTTTTCGGACCTGGTTTGTGTCTGTTAACTTTATAGGTGTGAATGTATATACTGTGTCGCCTATCTTATGTGCATGACTGTAAATTTTTTTATTACAATTTTGTTGTTGTCTCACAGCAGACTTCTTTATGTTATGGCACATTGTTTCATGTATCTCAGTAATTTGGCTACTTAATTTATTCACATATTGTCCATTTTTCCACTATAGTTGAACTATTGCATTGAGAATGGCGTCAGGTTTCCCTTTTGAACATTGCCTTGAATGGTGGCATGCCCATTGTTGAATGTATGGACGTGTTATAAAAATACTCAACATTTCAATTATGCTTCACCACTTCCATCCTCCCATCCTTGATGTTGTGACTCTTATCAACTTAATTAACGTCCTGTTCCATCTTTTCACTGTGCCTTTCACCTGTGGGTGATATGCTGTTTTTCTCTTGCTTGCTATTTCCAATAGTAGTGACATTTCCTGAAATAGACCACTTTCAAATTGCGGCCATTTGTCTGTAATTATTGTCTCCATTGGTCTGAACATCAGGATCCACTCTTTCATTACTATCACTGGTGTCATTTCTGCCATTGTGTTTTTGATCAGTATCATCCATGTTAGTGTGTAGTGTCCCTCTCCAGTGTTCAANAGAGTCTTTTTTGTCACTTTCTTTATTTTCCAAAAATATATGCACAATCTGTGCTTCTCTCCCTGTTTTACAAATACTTTTGGTGCTGCTTATGGACTTTCACTGGGTTGAATTAGTTTGTTATTGATCAGTTCATTCAGTATCCTGTTATATTCGTCTTTCATCTGCTCTGGTATGCGTCTCATGGTAGTTTTATCAGTTTGTTTGTTGTCATCACTATCTTGTGCATCTTGCCTTAACTTATCCCATTCTTATCTCTCCATAGTTGAATATTTGTTTATTTCTCTCTAACACTTCTGTGATTTGTTGTAATTGCTTTCCATTCAGATGTTGATATTCCTCTTCTAGTAACTGTGGTGTTTTGTTCTTGTCTTCTCCATTTGCTTTTGTCCCTATGCCCACAAATTGGCTGTTGGGAGTACTTGTTACATTGATGGATTTTCTCCACTGGTCCTTGAATCAGCTGTGTGGAGTACTTACTGGTTTTGTTTGTAAGTCCTTGAGTTAACTGTACAAACTACTCTACTCATTGATGTTTTCCATTGCCTTCCAGATTGCTTTGATGCTAGACTTGACATATTTTCTGAATATTTTCACGTTTGTTTTCTTCACTTTAACATTGTGATTTGTGGCATTCAGTATCAGTATCCTTTCCTTTCCGTTTTTTATGGAGCGCATGCTTGAAGGCATTGAGACTCTTTTCAAGTTAATTCCTTTTTTGTCATAAATCATTATATCCACTGTGATCTTCTCTTCTTTTTGGATTGTTTGCATCCTCCATTGATACAGTTGCAACTTTATGTTTTCTTCTAGTTCAAATGTTATTGTTGACAGCTTGCCTTTTTGTTCTTTGATTTTGATTTCCTCCTCCTTTAAATTGATTGTTCTATTTGAGTAATTTATTACACATTCATTCTTAGTTAAAAAATCATCACCCAGTATCACTTCATGTTGGTAACAAGTTGTTGCAAGGGTCTATCACTACTAATGATTGTTCAAAGGTAGTGTTTGCTATTCTAATTTGTACTGCATTTAACTTCCCTTTCATATCTATGTATTCTCCAGATGCATTGATTAGTCTTTTGTTTGATCATTCAAGGTCTTCTCATTTAAATTACAGTTTTGTTGCACATTCATCAGTTATGATAGACATCACAGCTCCTGAATTGATTGTTGCCTTTGTCATTAATCCATTTATCATTACAATAACATTGTGTTAATGTTATTGATGTTCGTCCTAATCAATATTGGTGCTCAGTTCTTTGGAGTCAGTGCCCAAGCTAGTTTTCTGATTCATCTTCTGTTTGTTTGTCCTTGACCAATTCTGATTTGGATTTGATCACATCTTTGTCTTCATAGCATGCCTCCTCTTCTCCAATCATATTGATCTGTTTTTTGCACTTGTTTTCTTGTGCCCCTTCTTTCTGCAAATATAGCACTTTATGTTTCTTTCTCTTACTTTTTTCATCTTTCCCTCTTTTCCCTTTATTTTAATAAATTTTTCCATTTTGTTTTCATTGTAGGGTTTGTTATTCACTGTTTGTGACTTGTAATTATTCCGCCATTCCATTGGTTTCTCCTTATGCCATATAGCTATTTTCATAGATGTAGGCATTATTTTTTATTGTCACCTGAATATGCACTGCCTTTCTTACCATCTTTTCTAGATTGTCATCCACATCACATTTGATCTTGAACTGGGTTCTGATGTTCTCTGGCATTCCTTTACAAATGTGTGAGAAGAGGTCATACTTTGAATATCTGTTTCCTCTGGAGGAGCTTTAACTCAATTTGATTAATTCCTTTTGAATATAATTTTGTGTTAAATGTGGGTAGGGATGTACTTTCATCAACTGCTATTAATACTTGTAGTTATCTTTGATTACTCTGTGGTAATTGGACACTATTTAGGTGTGGATTGACTGTTGCAGTTTCTCTATTGACTGATCTTTCATGAGGCCTTGGCTGACTCTGATCTCCAAATCTTCCAACACTTAGTCATCTTCACTGCTGATGGATTTAAAGCTAATTTAATCATAATTCAATTTGATGTTAATATTCTCTGACCAACTAATATCTTTCATAGTTTCTTTTGCAGCATTGATTCTTGGATTATGCTACAAAAATCACTTAGCTAGACAATTTAAGTAAATAATCAAATGACTAATAACCAAACATAATAGTTAGAAAGAATGTAATGTCCTCTACCAGGCATTGTCACTGTTTATCTAATGTTACTGTATAATGTTAGTCATGTTATTGCAGGTAAGGATTTACTTGTTACATACTGCTTGACTTGTTGCTTCCTTTAACTTATGTAACCTGGAATTAACCATTCACTATTTAGGTGATAAAGCCATGCAGTAATCTCCACAATGTTCTCTAATGGGCATCTGCCTAAAGTGGATCTCCACATCCAGTTTCACCATTCCATCCATTGGTTGAGTGCCACTTCTCAGCTCAATTGATACAGTTTATGTGTGTACTCAAAGCACGACACAATTTGACTTAAACTCAATTTTGTGAAAGTCTTATATCTATTTGCAAACTGAATTGTTACTAGTTGTTCATTAAATATTATATGTAGCCAATACTGAAAATCTATTTGCTTGTTTAAATATATCATATTCGAACAACTTCCTAACTTACATTTATAATTTGGTACATGTACAGTCACTTTATCGGTCATTTATGGGTCATCAATTTAGATCTAAAACAGTATTAATATATTTCCTAAGTTTTGGTCATCCAACCATTTGTTGACAATCAATTATTTTAATACATGTAGTAAGGAAATTCTAGTCGGCTAATTGAGAGAAAACCCCTATACCTAACTTATGTGCAATTTCATGATCTGGTACAGAGACCCTAGAATCATTCCCTGTGATGGATCCAGACCACTACTAAATCCTGCTCAATTAGCTCAACATTGTATTAAATATTCAAACTGTTCAAGTAGAACAAAATAAGAATTCCAAGTAAAATTCTTTATCAAACTCTTACAAGGTTTTTAATCTATTTATAGTAAATCCAGAAAAGTACCTGTTGATTCAAATTTAAACTTCTGCCAAGATGGTGGCTAAAAATAATGGAAGCAACTTTGCCCCCTCATCTAGTCAAAAGTATTTTTATAGACTGATACTAATATCTCTTTTTTGAAACATGTGGTTTCTTAGTTGCATAATACAAACAAATCTTAAATAATTCTAATAGGTTTGATTACAATATTTTTAATAGTCTTTTCATTGATCTTAATCTATTCTGCTATACATTTTGCGGCTTATTTGAGATTTATGTGGATAATGCTACAAGAATATATTTCATCAACTTCTGTTTTGCTTTGTAACTATTTATACTAAATTTAAAACAAGTACTTGCTGTCTAATATTTTGACTTTATGTAGATTTGGTCTGAATTTTTTAGCTAAGATTTACAAGAAGTGTATTATCCCCTGATTTTTGTCTAAACATTTTGGTAACAGGCATTTGCTTTTACATTAAATCTAATCATTATTAAATACAAGAATCTGAATTTGGAAATTATTCAAATTATCTGATTGACTTATTTATTTTCTTTTTTTGATCTTAATATCTTCAGCAATTAGCATTATTTGAAGTATTATGCTACAGTACATGATGCAGGACAAACAAGCTATTGGTGGGATACTCCAAGGACCTCTACAAGGCTCCACATTTCAAACAATAGTATAAGACTTTCCTCTGTGAGATGAAGTTTAATAAGGGCAATGATGTTTGTAACTTCATCACCCAGTTAGAACACCTATTCCATCACAGCAAGACATCTCTTGAATAATCCAAAATTGATCATTTCTCTTACATATGCTGTTGGTTCTTCCTCACAATAAAACATAGAAAGGAGCTGAAATGTGATCCAGAGGGTGACCTTACCACTGTAATCCACAAAGTAATTAGTATTATGTATCTGGTCCAGAACACCTAATAGATAGACCAAGATGTTTCCAAAGAATGATGAAGTGCCAATTACCCAGTAAGAAGGAGTCTCCTACAATCAGTTTTCCAAGCAAAGGGCCTGCTAACAAGTTTTCATTTACCATAGCTATGTCTGGCACACCAACTGAACTGAAAAAATCTGCAAGTACTATAAATCTGGCAAAATAAGTCGCATAAGGAGCACTTGTAATCAAGTAATCAATGTGCTCAAGCTGGGAGAGAGTTTTCACTTGAGTGCTGAATTCCCCTCAAACCAATATAACAGTGGTAGCATGCCAGAAGTGTCATTTGAAGAAGAATATGATTACCTTTCTTTAAACTAGATAAGAGTGATTCCTCCTGCCAACTAAGCCCATGAATTCCTTTTGTGACATTATTAAAAACTTTTATATGATTAATTTTTTATTAACTTGTTTTTATATGAATTAGAATCTTTTTGTAAACTAAGCTATAAATAGGTTTTGGCAAAAGATTTGACAAAACATTTGAACTGAAATCACATAGCTAATGGATAGCCAAAAAACAAGACATTGTGTAAGAGTTAGCAGAAGAAATTCAATTACAGAAATAATAGTAAAACAGTTACAATTTCACTATAAATACTGTATGGAAATTTAAATTAGTTGATGAAATAAAGTGATTGGATTTAACTTTGCTTTATATCACAATTCATTATTAATACAATGGCAAGGAAAATGTTCAGGAACATGAGTAGCTATTCAGGGACTCTCACCACTGTGCTTAGCAGCTAGCTTAGAGGCATCTTCATTTCTACACTCAACATCAGCCTTAACATCAGCTTTACCACTCTGCCCTGTCTAATGAAAGTGCGTCTTTAACTCAATATTAGGCTTTGGAGTATTTACTTTGCTTAGCTTAACAATCAATTGATTCACTTAAAAATACATTGCAAATTGCTGGATAGCTAAACCTAAGCTAACCCCTTTTATTTTAAATCCAAATTTATTGTCAGCAATAAACATAACAAACTTATTAAACATAAAAAATGCCTATGATCATTTTATTACAATTGTTGATAGTCGTCATATTTTAAGATCTGTATGTCAGTTTTGACTCTAAAGAAGTTATCTAGCTTGAACTCTCCCAACTAAAATCTGGAGTTTGTGGTGGATTGCAATGTAAATGCTGTAGCTATTAGTGGTGTGCTAAGAGAGATCCATTAAGAAAAATAGCTCCCTGTACAATTTTTTACATGAAAGCTACAAAATGTTGAAAGAAAACTATGGTGCCACAAAGACTGAATCCCAATAAACTTTTGTTATTTCTTATTGGTGAAGCATTTCTAGTTGCAAATCTTTAATCATGTTCTCACATAGCATAAGAAGTTCTTGGTTACAAATGTGACCTAAGGAAGCCAGTCAGAGAAAAGGTTTTGTTTGTTTTCATCCCAAATACTAAGAATGGCCTTCTACTCTTGAAATTAATGATGATTTTAAGTTTAGCATCTCCTAACAGGCTCAATGTCCTTTTACCCTAATCAAATGCTTTTTTTCTGTGGTAACGTGGCAGTTATGGATCTACCTGTCCTTGACTGCTTAGCACATTATTATTATGTTTCTGATAACTGTAATTAACAGATGCACTAATAATCACTATTTAGGTGAAGGAGCTCTGCAGTACTCCAATTGGTTGGGCATCCGCTCAACACTGCTCTCCTTGTCAGCAACAGATTCAGCAATCAAAACTCTGTGAAGTATTTCCAGCACTCAGCTCAAAGAAGTTCATTATGTTTACCCTATCCTATGGTGGTGCTTACTAAAGAATCAACACAGCTCGACTTAAGCTCTTATTTTAGTGGGTGTGGTTGTGTTTTCATTCAATAAATAAGTTTCATGCAACCTGACTTGACACAAGCTGCTTTATTAGCAGTGTAGATCAATTAATAGATTGCCATTATTGAAAATGCATTGGCATTTAAATTACTTAGTAAATAAATAAATAGCAGCTTCCTAATCTACATGTAAGATAATTAATATAATGAATTGTCTCTTTATCAGTCACTTCATAGTCAGCAATTTTGATCTAGAAAAAGGGTTAATATATACCTTACATTTGGCTAACTAGCTGCTTATCGAATATTTTGTAAGATACATGTTTGAATTTAAATTGATAGTCAGCTAAACGGGTAATCAAAAACTCCTAGTTGTACACCTGCATTGGGTAAGTGCATTTTGTGGTAAGGGGCGAAGAACCTAGAATCGTTCCATTCATGGGATCCTGACCACTACTCAACATGAACCATGTAGCTTGACATTTGTAATAATTAATCAAGCCAGATAATAAAGCAAAATAAGATTTCCAAAGAATATACTTCATCAATTGTTCCAATGTTTTAATATTATTTATACTCTAGATCCAAATAGTACCTGTTGAATTAAATTTTTAAATTAATTAGACACTTCTGCCCAGTTGGCTAAAATTAATGAGAAGGGTTCATTCTCTTTAAGCTAACCATGAAAAATAGTGAGTGGATCAATAAAGCACCATGATTCAGTTCCCCATGTACCTTCTACAATTAGCATATAATCTTTTAAGCATTTGACAAATCCTTAAATTTCGTACCTTGCTCATTCAGGGTGCTGAATCACCCTGAAATAAATAATTATCAGGTTATTCCACCATGTCCCCCTTTGTGTAGGTCACTGACTACATGGAGGAATAAACGGATCTGACTACAATAAAATTTTTTTTATGTTGTGTCAGACTGCATTTCATTCCTGATATTTCATTCAAAACAGATTCTTATAACTATTTTTCGTTTTGCAGTACATGAACAGCAGACCCATTTTGTAAATGAAAATTTATTACATTCTTAAACATTCAAGATTTTATGATAATTTTGAGCACAATGCTCATCAATATAATAGGTTGCACTTTAAAACTAAAAGGCAAACATTTTGGTTGTTTTTTGAAAAAAAAAATGAGACATTTTGGTTAAATTTAGTTACAAAAAAACGAGACAAAAAGTGCCTTTGTTTCGTTAATTTGTCACCACTAGTTTTGTTAATGTCACTAAAATTTGTTATTGGGGACATCGCAATTCATCCTAACGCGATCATAAATCTGTCTTAGGTCCACCAAAAATATTATCTTTAGGATGTCTCATTCAGACATCATATGCCCTAATAAAACGTTCTCAGAATGTCTCTGCAGGTGGATTTGAGATTGTATCACAATGAGATACTTTAAAGATGTCTGAAATCATAGGTTAATGATCCTCACATTGAATTGGAAACATTATTTATAACAGCAAAATGCAATATGTCAGTGCTTGTTATATGCATATAACAGATTATCATTAGAAAATTACTTAAATAGCAATGAATAAACTACTACAAAGCTATAGAATTATAATTGAACACATAAGATCCTGCAGACCCAACTGCTTTGCACAGATGCATATAACAATGCCTACAGCTAAACAATTATATACACACAAGACAAAATGCGCAGGCAAAAATATCAATTACAAACCCATATAATTGTTAATATACTCATATGATCAATAGCTGAAAATCATCCTATATATTATTTAACAATTCGGCAATAATAAACTTAAATTAAACATTTCAATTCTGAATAGAATTAGAGATAGTTTTTGGTGCCACCCATGACAATCAAAACAATTTACAGGCACTTTTCAGTGCAACCACATCTAGTCAAACATCATGTTTATTTAATAAACTATATATATTTTTTACTTTAAATTTTTTTTATCTTAAATATTTTTTAATATTTATAATTTATTTATACTTTATATATTTTTAATATTTAAAATTTTTTTTTTCCTTAAATATTTTTATACTTTGTTATTTTTATTTTTTACTTTTATATTTTTTTAAACTTAATATATTTTTATTTTTATACTTAGTAATTTTTTTTATACGTAATATATTTTCATGATTAGTAATATATTTATACTTAATATATTTTTATACTTAAAATTTTTTTTTTGCTTCATATATTTTTATACTAATTTATTCATATTTTTTACTTTATATATTTTTAAACTTAAGATATTTTTATTTTTATACTTAGTAATTTTTTTTATATTTAATATATTTTTATACTTAGTAATTTTTTTATATTTAATATATTTTTATTTTTTTACGTAGTAATTTTTTTTACTTTATATATTTTTATACTAATTTATTCATATTTTTTACTTTATATATTTTTAAACTTAATATATTTTTATTTTTATGCTTAGCAATTTTTTTTACTTTATATATATTTATACTTAGTTATTTTTTCTCCAACGAAATTGACTCACTTCCACCTTAGATGTATCCCACGCATTAGAGCCAAATCGTCCTGTGACAGCATCTAAAGCAAAAGACGTTTGTTGTACACAATAAATTCTAATCTAACAAACAAAAATTATTTGACAATCTATAATAAAAATAGTTATAACCACCTCAACGGCATTTCTAGTTATTTTTCTTATTAAATACCTTTAAAGAAAATACTGTTGAGCAGAATTATATATATATATATATATATATATATATATATATACTTAAAGGTGTCTAAGATGTATATATATATA
>CABFPE010000029.1:1753811-1766939 GCA_900660155.1 Hofstenia miamia | reverse complement strand
TTGGGGGGTGCATCACCCCAGCACCCCCGGTTAGCTGGGCCCCTGAGCACTTTGTAATAAACAACTAAATACTCGACTAGTACCTGTTAATCGTTTCTTGTTTACAGTTTTCCCTCGTTTAATATTTCTGCTACGATTATGCAACGTCAGCATTAATTTGACTACGCTGTTTGACCATCTATCGTTTTGTCAAATACTGTCGAGCATAATTTAAATCTAATTGCACAAAATGTTTTACAAAATGAAATAATCAATCCTATCATGTGTTTACATTTTAATAATTATAATCATTATAAATATTTTTAGTCTTTGTTTCCTTCATCCTTTCTCTCATCTTGACCACACATGATAGTTTTGATGGATTATGTCACAATAAATTTATGAATAAGTGTGCTCCCTGTTATGGTGAGAATTTGTACTAAAGATAGTAGTGTGATTTTCATACGCCATCTTGTGAAAATTTCAAACAAATTTTGGGTAATACATTTGCTTCTTTGTTGTGCTAATAGTTTTCCATTTTGGTTGAAACCTTTTGTATATTTCGTTGTGCACTGAATGGGCATTTGCAATGAAGAATTCAAATTGCATAAATAAATTCTTCCTCTGTAGGCTAATTGATGCATAAAAATGATTTTTAACAGCACCATATTCTATCAAATATGAACGAAAATTGTGTATTGTTAATAAATAAAAATGGAGATCTATTGAATTTTAGCTAACAGAATAAAATTCCTCGAAGAATGGTAAATTTATTGTAATTGAAAATAATTAAGGACCTTGATTTATATTTTCTGAGTACGACTTGGATGGATGGAACAAATTAGTATCAGCAATATAAGCTTTGATTTGTTTAGTCACATGCAGCACAATCATGTTGAATATGATTACAATTTTAAATATCAATTTTTGTTGGTACACTTACGTTGAAAATCTTCAGATAGAATGTCTATTGCTTTGTGACGTGCTTAGACATGAACAACAATATCCTGCTGAACATGAGCAAACATACAACATCAAATCATTATTTGGTGCCATTTTGTAGCTGGTATAATGTGGCGAAGATAAAAAGTACTTGCGAGCTAGACAGAATCTGTGATACCACCTAAAGGTGTGTTCCCACTATCGACTTTTATCATCTGTCAAGAAATCGGTGATAAAAGTCGATAGTGTGAACACTCTATCTGCTATTTTATCGGCTGATAAAAGTCGATAGTCTGAATGCTCCATCCGATTTTTTGGCAAAACAGCCAGATTACTATCATCTGATAATTTATCAGCTGATAAAAATCGATAGTCTGAATGGTACTAAAACTAGTCGAATAGCTACTTGAAACTAATTGCTTACTTCTCAAGTAGGGAACAGACTTCCAAAACGTAAATTATTGTCGTTGAAATATTTCAACTTCAAAATATGTCAACATTGTTTACATTCCAAGACAAACCAATCCATAAACAGATGTTGTTTTTCTTACTGTCAATCAAAAGGTGATAATTTATCATCTGATAAAAAATCGATAGTCTGAACGCTCTTCCAACTCCGCTTTTTCTGATAAAAAATCGGATGATAAAAAATCGCCAATGTGAACGAAAATAATTGCATTTTCGATTAAAATTTGCTGATAAAAGTCGATAGTGGGAACACACCTTAACTTGCTTTGATTCAAGTAACCAATTATCGTCATTTTTGCAAAAATCAAATTGATCTTTTATATATTTAATAAAAGTTTGGCCTTTTTGGCAGGATTTTGCAATTTTAAGCCTGAGTCAAATAATAATTTGCCAATACTACTTGCATATTACCCTTGAGAACAATATGTTAAGTAAAAGATAACTTTTTCAAAGCAAAGTTCATGTGTTTTTAAAATTGTCTAATCTGTCTTAAACTGCCTAATTTTTGTAGGTGGTAATGGTAACAGACTTTATTACATGACTGTATTTAACATAGCTCTAATAGGCATAAATGAAGAACACAGGGAAACAAGTCAAGAATATCTAGCTGAGATATTCCTATAAATACATCTCATAATCGACTGCAATATGCTTGATTTTCGACTGAAGCGTCATGCCTTACTTTATATTCACAAAGATCGTAATATAGATCTTGAGAAAATGATCGATCAGCTCAAGTTGACAATAAAATGACAAAACTACATGTAACTTTTTTCTATAAATATTACGATGTTATATTAGAGTATGTCATTTTTAAAACAATTAATATTATTCTTTCAATTATATAGAATGCTCTCTCATCAGGACTCTCCATTCCTCGTATGTATGTTCTCTATTTACATGTGTTCCCAGAATCTTAAAAACAATCTTTGAAATACACAAACGGGTTCATGCATATAGAATTAGAGAAATTTAATTTCATGTTGCTTTATTCGCCTATGCAAGACAGAACTGGAAAGCAAGAATAATAATCTGAAATTCTGATTTACAAATTCATTGATACTAATAGTGCAGTTGAAAATCGATTTATTATTAAAAATATTTGTTAAATTTTTTTTACAAATATGTTATTAGGCGTTCTTGTTCGTCCTATCCCTATATGTATGCAATATAAGTTTATGCTGTAAACTGGTTCATTTGGAAAATTTCTTTAGAAATGATAAATAATGGCTTTCTAAAACACCTTTATATTGTAAATTTCATGCAAGAATTATCAAGATTTTATCTACAAAAATTATAATTCAAATCTCTATTCTAGTTATTTTTTTGTTGGCAAGACCCACCATGCCTGAGTAGTCTCTTGAGTTTCTACTTGGATGGATATTTCAACGTTTGGTGTTAATGCTTGGATTTGACTGCATCTTATGCAAAAGCTCAAGCTTCGTATTTAGGATATCCAAATTCCAAGTTCTTATCCAAGCTTCTAAGAAAAATAAAAAATATATTTTTAAAAGTTTTTGCAAGGGAAAATTTTATACAAAAGAAGAACTAAGAACAAATATTTACATAAAAATGTGAAAAAAACTCAATAATTTATCAGAAAAATCAATATTCCAATTTTAGTGATACCCTACTGCATGCTTCTGAGAAGTAAAAGGAATTTAATGTTGCAGAATCTAGGCAATCTACAGTTTTAATAGATGCTTCGTTCCCGTTCCCACATAGGTTTTGATAGCATCCACACCGTAATTTTTGTAGAAATATACAGTTATTCCACTTTTTATATAACAAATTCGCCTATGCACTATTATGAAGATAAAAATAGTTAAGATATCGATTGAAATATTCTTACACTTTAGAAATAATATTTTTTTGAATATTAAACTCGTTGTCACTATTTCATTTACAGGTTTTTCAAGGGTATTAGGTTTCCCTTTTTGGTAAAGCATAATATTTCCGTGTCAGTTATCATTTGAAGTGAATGTATGATTAATGTCAAAATGGAATGGAAAGCTTGAATAAAAAAAAGCAAATACGTCAAGTAATAAAATGCTTGCAAGCAAAATATTAATCTATCTAACATTGCCCCTTTAGCTGAGTTCGACATTTTCCATGCAACGAATTTCTTTATCTTCTAAAAAAGCAATCTAACAATACACAGTTGTCTAAATTCTATATTAATAAGGCACTGTTTTTTAATAAATTTCAAAGAGATTGTTCCATCTGAATATATTGCATCGCCTAATGCTTAATTATATATTTAGTAGCAAAATTTTTAATCAATTTTTTTATAAATCAATTGTGTCTTTTAGGAAAAGCATTCGTCCCCATTTCTAAGGGAATACCCACTCCTATTTCAAATCGGATGCTGATCACAAATATGAGAAAAGGAAACATACAAATATTATTAACTGTAAATTATTAAGGTTGAAAAATTCTTTCTCTTAAGTTTGTTTATGAAGTTTTAAACTTCAGGTCTTGGCTAAAATTTGTATTATAAACATATCTGGCTCTGAGTAGCTGTTGTAACTAGAGCCTCTAGTGCAATATTTTTGAGTGGTTATGACAATGGCTGTAATATGTGAGGTGGAGAGTTCTGTTAGTATGCTTACAGTGGCAGCTCTATGACTTCGTTAATTTCATATATATATACATATATGCAAGATTCATTGCGTGTGATCACATTAGACTCGNGTAGTCTCTTGAGTTTCTACTTGGATGGATATTTCAACGTTTGGTGTTAATGCTTGGATTTGACTGCATCTTATGCAAAAGCTCAAGCTTCGTATTTAGGATATCCAAATTCCAAGTTCTTATCCAAGCTTCTAAGAAAAATAAAAAATATATTTTTAAAAGTTTTTGCAAGGGAAAATTTTATACAAAAGAAGAACTAAGAACAAATATTTACATAAAAATGTGAAAAAAACTCAATAATTTATCAGAAAAATCAATATTCCAATTTTAGTGATACCCTACTGCATGCTTCTGAGAAGTAAAAGGAATTTAATGTTGCAGAATCTAGGCAATCTACAGTTTTAATAGATGCTTCGTTCCCGTTCCCACATAGGTTTTGATAGCATCCACACCGTAATTTTTGTAGAAATATACAGTTATTCCACTTTTTATATAACAAATTCGCCTATGCACTATTATGAAGATAAAAATAGTTAAGATATCGATTGAAATATTCTTACACTTTAGAAATAATATTTTTTTGAATATTAAACTCGTTGTCACTATTTCATTTACAGGTTTTTCAAGGGTATTAGGTTTCCCTTTTTGGTAAAGCATAATATTTCCGTGTCAGTTATCATTTGAAGTGAATGTATGATTAATGTCGAAATGGAATGGAAAGTTTGAATAAAAAAAGCAAATACGTCAAGTAATAAAATGCTTGCAAGCAAAATATTAATCTATCTAACATTGCCCCTTTAGCTGAGTTCGACATTTTCCATGCAACGAATTTCTTTATCTTCTAAAAAAGCAATCTAACAATACACAGTTGTCTAAATTCTATATTAATAAGGCACTGTTTTTTAATAAATTTCAAAGAGATTGTTCCATCTGAATATATTGCATCGCCTAATACTTAATTATATATTTAGTAGCAACATTTTTAATAAATTTTTTTATAAATCAATTGTTTCTTTTAGGAAAAGCATCCGTCCCCATTTCTAAGGGAATACCCACTCCTATTTCAAATCTGATGCTGATCACAAATATGAGAAAAGGAAACAAAAACTAGTTTTTTGCACTAATAAAAAACATACAAATATTATTTACTGAAATTATTAAGGTTGAAAAATTCTTTCTCTTAAGTTTGTTTATGAAGTTTTAAACTTCAGGTCTTGGCTAAAATTTGTATTATAAACATATCTGGCTCTGAGTAGCTGTTGTAACTAGAGCCTCTAGTGCAATATTTTTGAGTGGTTATGACAATGGCTGTAATATGTGAGGTGGAGAGTTCTGTTAGTATGCTTACAGTGGCAGCTCTATGACTTCGTTAATTTCATATATATATACATATATGCAAGATTCATTGCGTGTGATCACATTAGACTCGGATCAGTATTTTATCCACAATACACGATACACGATAAAACACATCAGTGTTTTGCATAAAATATCATAACCACCTAGTTGCTTGAAATTGTAAAATACATGCAAGACTTGTAAAAATTTTATTCCTTTCAATGCCTACCAGCTCGGACCCCATTGAACGCCTGTTTTCAACTACCTGGTTTCCAATCAAATAATAGAAAGAATCTACTTAAGCTGGGAAGTTTCAAAAATTGGCATGAAGCTAGATTTCTCTTAAAATTGTTATAGTTTGTCTTATAAGTTATACCGCATTCCAATTTTTTAAAATTTAAGATAAATATGTTTTCTTTATTGATATAAAGTTAAGCTAAATACATGAATACATGAAATGCCTACATGAAAACATGAAATGTATACACAAAAAAATTTTTCGTAAAAACAAGAAAACCGAATAAATGTAAATTTCAATGCACATCAAATTCCTTAAGCTTTATTCGACCTGGGATTGCCTCCTCCCCTTATCCCCACTTATTGTTTATACCATTTTATATGGCACATTAACAAATTATATTCAATAAAAATTTATTCTCGGAACTTAAAGACATCCTTCACACTGACATTAACAATTAACTTAATTCTAACTGAAATGAAATATCTATATTTAGAGTTGCTTTTTACAATATAAAATACTGTTTAATACTCTAAATAGCGTCAAATTAATAGAAAGAATCTACTTAAGCCGGAAAGTTTCAAAAATTGGCATGAAGCTAGATGTTTCTTAAAATTGTTCTAGTTTGTCTTATAAGCTATACCGCATTCCAATTTTTCAAAATTTAAGATAAATATGTTTTCTTTATTGATATAAAGTTAAGCTAAATAAATGAATACATGAAATGCCTACACGAAAACATGAAATGTATAAACAAAAAAATTGTTCGTCAAAACAAGAAAACCAAATAAATGTAAATTTCAATGCACATCAAATTCCTTAAGCTTTATTCGACCTGGGATTGCCTCCTCCCCTTATCCCCACTTATTGTTTATACCATTTTATATGGCACATTAACAAATTATATTCAATAAAAATTTATTCTCGGAACTTAAAGACATCCTTCACACTGCCATTAACAATTAACTTAATTCTAACTGAAATGAAATATCTATATTTAGAGTTGCTTTTTACAATATAAAATACTGTTTAATACTCTAAATAGCGTCAAACAATAGAAATAAATGAACAGAACACATACAAAAATAATATTTACAAAAATATTCACAATTACTAGATTGGACTATGGCGAATTTAGGTTAGATGTGGTCTATTCAATAATCCCTTTCATAAAATTTAAAACCTCGCCATTTGTCTTCAAGCCTTTCCTTTGTATAACTTCAGAAGTATTTTTAAATTCGTTTTTGAATGCACTTAATTTATTTATATGTTTTATAGGTTTAGGTCAATTATTCCATATATTTATTAATGTGTTGAGAAATAAATTTTTTATTAGTTTCTTGTTATTTGGAAGAGGCTTAATTATCTTAGAAAGCAACACAATTTAATTTAAGTTTGCGGGCACACCAATCAATGTTGGGCTACATTAATTATACTCTTTAGGAAATTTTAATTTATGGTAATTTATAATCAAAATATTTTATGTGAAATTTAATATGCAGAAAAATATATCTGTGACATATTAATATTGATATATGTAAAATTTTGAATTTATTAAATTTTTAGCAAAATTTTGAGCATTTTCTAGAAAAATAAATTTTGATTTACAAGTGAAAGTCCACAACTGAATCAATAGGTTACGCATTACCTGATATTTCATACAAAATTTCTGCAGGAATTACTATAAAAATATACTATCATTATAATTCTATAGCCATTGTGAAATATTATTTCATAAATGTATCTTAACACTGGCTGTTTGGGATTCTATATCAATTTTTTATCGATGGACTATTTTTTACATTACAGCTACTTCCCAATTCCCCATTTTCATATGATGGCATTCAGATATTTGGTGAGTAGCTACATTATATCAAAATTTTTGGAGTAATTATTAAAAAATTAAATTAATGAAAAGGTTTCTTAACTAATAAAACCTAATATTCAATAATGACGAAAATATTGAATCCTTGTAAAAAGTTCAGGAATGGGTTAGGGTCATAATGAGAATAATCGCTGTCTATGCTCAGTAAAAAATTAAATATAATTTCATTTGAAAACGTTATTATCTGTTGTAGTAACGACGTTGAACGAGTTGTTTCTGAATTACGTCTCTTTTGCCTACCTTTACAAACGAGCTTTTCAGCAATGCTAATGCCATCGCACTCACAATTGCACTGTGTGCACCTTGATCCGCAAATATGACACCCCCACACTTGCATCGGCATTCTGAGTGCATTGTTGAAGTTTTCACAAGGCTTCAGAAACAACTTATTATTTTTAGCCAATTATACTCTTTACCGCAGTAAACAACAAATTAGAGATTTCAGTTTTGATGCCTGGGCTGGCTCGTAAAGGTTCTGTTAAAAACTATTTTTTAAATCTAAGGTCCAATGTTCACATATCAACATCACAAAAAATAGAATATTTGATAAATATATGTTTAACATTGATATGACTGCTAGAGAAAACACGCCAACTACTCTAAATATCTCATATTACGATTTTTATAACTTTTCAAATGGCTTATTGCATTATTTGTATAAATTATCAATTTAAAATAAATAGAAAATTTCAATTTCAAAAAATTGTGATTAAATATATATATCACATACTTGATTCGAATTTTTTCGATAAAAATTCATTCCAGATTTATGGAATTCCTATGGATCGAACCATGAACTTTCCACTGACACACAGATTGCTAAAATAATATATAGGGAGTATTCGAAGAAAAGCAGTTGCATTTAACCAGCGAAGTGAGTAAAATATTGAAATAGAACCAAATGAAAAATGCTTGGCGGTATGACGTGCAAACCAGAGTTGCAAGCTGCAGAGACTTTCAAAGCTGGGCCGGTGGCAGCATAATCCTTCTAAAAATACAAACCTAACAGCTAAAAGGCGAAATTAAGGAATGAAAAGAAATTTGATATTTAGAATGAATGGCTTTTGATGCGTTGTTCATGTGGACAAATATTTGCAGAAAACATATCTTGTCAAACCCCGGGATAATACGCTTCCTGTTAATTAAGGTTACTACGCTGGGCGTGGGAAGACAAATCACAACAGAAGACAGGTGTTTTGTTTGACTGTTAAAATATTGCAAACATGTAGTTAGAAGTCTGTATAAATAGCTACGTTGCGGTGCGAACAGTTGATGGATTAAATTCTTAGGAATTTTACTTACTTTTTTATACTGGTTTGATCTATTAACTTATGCGCAGCTAAGCATTTCTGGTGTGTGATGATCGAGGGCTGTTGTGAGGGATTATTACGAGATGTTAGCCTCGAGAATGGCATGCAATTAGGTTACGACTAGGTATAGGAATGTTTTATTCCTGCTTTGCATATAGTAACAAGTTCGCGAAAGGCTGATAGCCACTTTAGGAATGGTAATTAACTATTAATATTTTAGATCCAAATTGTTTGACTTATAATTGACGGATATAAACGACCGTACGAATTATATATTGTTTCTTATTGTTTATATGTAGGTTAGAAGCTGCCTTAGTTTATAAGTTACCTTTTTAGTTATTTCGTCTGCAGCTAGTGTTGTGTCCTTTTTTATCGTCAGTCATTATTGTATATATCTTTTAAAATAAATGTAGGAAGCTGTTCTATTTGTATATTAACTATTTTAAATCTGTTGTATAGCAGCTAGTGTCTGTTTGCGAAATGTTATCTTATTTATGTACGCATTGAGAATGAAAGTTAAGTCGATTTGTGACTGGTATTTATCACACGATAAGTAAGGCACACATAACAAAACTCTTTCAATGAGGTTGAGCTGATTTGCTAGCGGATGGAAGTAAGAATATGGATAAATAATGGATTGAATCGTCAATGAACTGCGAACTGTCTTTGTGATACAGCTTCGGGAAGTGTGCCCATCACACTCTCTTGTGACGTTCGATGGTGCTACCTAAACAGTAGTGGTGAATTGTTACCCTAGTTTGGAATGTTAATTAAAGTTACGTTTATAGTTGTACAGTTTACGAAGAGAATAGTTAGAGTGAAAGTATACATTACCCTGCATATTCTGTTGTGTTGTATTTAAATCATACCTTGTCATTATACAAATCTTTTGCCTGGGTGATATTGCAATATTAGCCTGGACCGTTTTTGTCAAAACTTTATCGATTTTTTCGGCTTTTGCTCAAAAGTTGTACATGGCCATAGAAAGGCCATATGTCAAATTTGATGTCGATTGGAAGTAATCTTTTCTTCCGGAAATTTACTGATTTTTCGTAAAAATTGTAAAAAATTTCGAATTTTTCGATCTGATTTAGCAGCTTCTATATCGACGTTTAATGTCTAGTAATGATCTCTGATGGTGAAAAATATGAATTCAGGTCATAATTGGTCATGTTAAACAATTTGTTTATATGTAGGTTAGAAGCTGCCTTAGTTTATAAGTTACCTTTTTATTTCGTCTGCAGCTAGTGTTGTATCCCTTTTTATCGTCAGTCATTATTGTATATATCTTTTAAAATAAATGTAGGAAGCTGCTCTATTTGTATATTAACTATTTTAAATCTGTTGTATAGCAGCTAGTGTCTGTTTGCGAAATGTTATCTTATTTATGCACGCATTGAGAATGAGAGTTAAGTCGATTTGTGACTGGTATTTATCACACGATAAGTAAGGCACACATAACAAAACTCTTTCAATGAGATTGAGCTGAGTCGCAGCGGATGGAACGATGGATAAGGATGAATGGAGTGGATTGAATCGTCAATGAACTGCGAACTGTCTTTGTGATACAGCTTCGGGAAGTGTGCCCATCACACTCTCTTGTGACGTTCGATGGTGCTACCTAAACAGTAGTGGTGAATTGTTACCCTAGTTTGGAATGTTAATTAAAGTTACGTTTATAGTTGTACAGTTTACGAAGAGAATAGTTAGAGTGAAAGTATACATTACCCTGCATATTCTGTTGTGTTGTATTTAAATCATACCTTGTCATTATACAAATCTTTTGCCTGGGTGATATTGCAATATTAGCCTGGACCGTTTTTGTCAAAACTTTATCGATTTTTTCGGCTTTTGCTCAAAAGTTGTACATGGCCATAGAAAGGCCATATGTCAAATTTGATGTCGATTGGAAGTAATCTTTTCTTCCGGAAATTTACTGATTTTTCGTAAAAATTGTAAAAAATTTCGAATTTTTCGATCTGATTTAGCAGCTTCTATATCGACGTTTAATGTCTAGTAATGATCTCTGATGGTGAAAAATATGAATTCAGGTCATAATTGGTCATGTTAAACAGCATAATCTGCATAGTTACGAAATTATCAGTGTTTGATTTTCACTCAAATTTCAACAAAAATAGAGAAAAACAGCTAATTTCAGAGAGCAAGGAGACGAAGACATGTTGAACCCTGACAAAGTCAGATCACACTAGGATGCTAGAATAAAGTTAATATAAGAATGATTTATCTGACAGACATCAAATAGGGTCCGCATTTTGCAAAGAAGTCTAGGATAGTAGAATAATAGTAAGTACAGGGAAAGATTTGACAGGATGCGCAAAAAGAAGCATTGCCCCTTTATAGTGATACTGTTGCAACACATGTGATAGTAAAGTGTGTTAAACGCTGCAATAACACTAGCCCGTATTTTGTGATGAGGTTCAAAGAAAAATTTTCTTAAGCTTTTCAATTAATTCAATTGAAATGTAATATATTTTAATTTCAATGTTTGAAACATTTTTCATTTTTATTACAGAATTATCAATTACTATTTTTAGTGCTTTATGTTATGCGATGAGTTATCAGTGAGATATGAGCTCTTCCCGGAAGAAAGGAAAATTGGAGGGGGTGGGAATCTCCATACCACAATACACCACACCACATGTGGTGTGGTGTGAAGGTGAAAGTTTAGTTTGTGGGGATTACTGTGGGATCTGTGGAGCAACAATTTAGTAGGCTACATTGTGCATTTTTCATTTGCATTTTCAATTCAGTGCTCTGTCTATAATGATTAATAAAATGAATTAATTTCACTCTCAAGCATTTAAGCACGAAAAAAATCATGACGATGGAATGATTACAGATACAACTGTGATTACCTTAGAAATTCAACCATTAATAGAATTTATTTACCCGTGAAATCAACATCATTATAGCCAAAGTTGGAAGTGAATCGCGTCAAGTTGGGTTGAAATTCATTTGTGAGGATTGCAGGTCAGGTGGGAAATTTCACAGTTTTGAAGAAGTCTTCATTTTTTAGGAAAGCATTGCTTTTAGCTTAGTTTAGTTTTTTCCTATTGATTTCACTCTTTGCTTTATGCTTTTGGACGAAAAGTGCTGCGGGTTGTTATGAGGTGAAGACCTTTCTGCGAATCACCCGGTCGGTTTAAATTGCGGAATGCAGGTTGGAGGTCTGATCAAACTGTGGAACATAGGTTGCAGGTTGGGTCAGGCTACAAAATCTTGAACCGCTTCCAACTTTGATTCTATTACATTTACACTGAAATTTAGAAATGTGTACAATTTTGGCCAATTTAACGGCTGAAACGTTGATGGATCTCTCCTTCAGTCCAATTCGCTATTTTTGGTGATGTTTAAAGCAAGCATATCAATGCCGCAAGTTTATTCAAAGAAGCAATGCCTAAGTGAGCAGCTTGATTTGGAGTTGACCCTGTTTGAGACTATAAAATTTAAGGCTGCACAAAATCTCATATTTTGGAAAAATTTTAACATGGTTCTATTACAAAAAATATCAGGGATAATTTTTCTGCTTTCATTGAAAAACTTCTTAGTAATTGTGGCTTGATTTTATCAAAGGTTAACAAAAGAATCTAGCCGATTGTTCTGGAATCCATGATTTACAATAAATCATTAAAATACCTTAAGCTTTTAAAAAGTTATGATATAAATATCAATTCGCAAACATTTAAAAATACCATTTTTGATTATGATGAAGATAGTGATTGATTTGTTAAATTAATACAATACTGAAAAAAGAATTCGGCCACCCATTGTCATAAATAATTGCAAGAAATTGACTCCAAGAATGTTATAGGTAATTTTTATTAGATTTGGTGTTGCAGAAAGAGGAATTCATCATTGTTGAGACATAGTTATCACTGTTTACTTTAAATCTCAAGGAGAAATCCTACAATGCTTGTGGTTATAGCAAATTTTTTCTTGGAAAAATGTATTCAGCCACTTCAGACCAAATCAGAGAATCTGCAAATAATTTCTTTGGCTGAGCTGTTTTTACTCTATTTATTTTGAAAACACCTAATAACAGTCTTTCTTCGAAATATATGATGTCTGGTTAAGTACCTATTGCCATCCGCGAGTTCATTATCTTCAAACATTTTAGAGGGATGAGTCAACGTAATATATCCCAACCAAAGAAATTTGATATTTAGAATGAATGGCTTTTGATGCGTTGTTCGTGTGGACAAATATTTGCAGAAAGCATATCTTGTCAGAAGCCCAGGTATAATACGCTTCCTGTTAATTAAGGTTACTACGCTGGGCGTGGGAAGACAAATCACAACAGACAGGTGTTTTGT
>CABFPE010000029.1:1677404-1694154 GCA_900660155.1 Hofstenia miamia | reverse complement strand
ATATATATATATATATATATATATAGTTCTTGATGAGTAATCAATAACATTTCTGTGAGGAAATCTCATCCTAGTGTCATTTCATAGAGTAGTGGCTGATTATGAGTATCAACTATACAGAAATCATGTTGAAATTTAATGTGCTGAATTGTAATTGGTACCCTTTCAACAATGCCTTTGATATTGATATAGTTGCCAGAAGCATTTATAAGTCTGGATTCATCTTTTTCCATGTTTTCATGTGTCCATCCAATTTCAGTGGCACAGGTATCAGTCATTAGAGTGATGGAAGCTCCAGTATCTACAGTTGCTTTGATAGTTAATGGGATGAGGTTCCTTTTGAGTATGTTTGTGGCAATCAAGTATTCCTCATTGCTGTTTGAGGCCAGTGCCCTTTTTAGTTTATATCATCTTCATCAGATTGTTTTATTATTTCTTAAACATCTATGGCAGTATAAAATCCATCTTCATTTTCAGTAGTAGCTTAGGTCTTGTTTATAATAGCAACCTTCTTCTACTGACAGTTGTAACAATCTATTAACTTTCATTTCACAGCTATATAGGATCATGTGGTATTGTTTTCTGGTGTTTTCATTGTTAAGGAGTGATCCAAAGACTTTAACAAGTTTATCATAGTCAATCTTGTTTTTGGGATCCAGATTCATATATACACTAAGTACTTTGTCTTAAAAAAGTGGTAATTGTGCACATCCATTTTCCTTTGTTACACTTTGTTATAAGTCATAAATTGCAAAAATTTGAATCCATTCTGAGAATATCTGAGCATTAGTGCTGATTTTTCTGATAAAATATTTAGGTGTTCTAGTAATCTTTAGAGCAGTCTTCATAGGTTGATTTGGTAGCATAGATTTTAATTTCTTGATATTGGCCATTCTGACACAGTCACCATGTAGAATCTACACCTGGCCAAATCTGACTGCCTTCTCGTGATCTTTAATCTGCAATTGTAGTGTTGATACATGACTTGTATCTCTATTTTTTCTACTGTCATCAACTAACATTATGTAATTATCTTTCTTTTAATTACAACTATATTGCAATTATCTGCTTGGCATCTTATGGCAAAGATTGATGGCAGTTTACAGGGCCAAAACCTGAAGCTGAACCATTGCAATGAAGGAAGAATCAACAAAATATGACAAATACAAGACACCAACTTAATGTTAATAGATCACAGAAGACACTTAATGATTGGATAGTGCAGTAAATACTATTCACACTTATATTAATGCTTTTTATATACATATATATATATATATATATATATGTATATATATCTGCTTTGCTTAGCAATTTTATTTTATAATTATAATTGAATCATTGACNATTTACTGAACTGAAACTGAACCAAATGTTATTATTGAAAACTGAAGAGGAAGAAATTGAAAATCAAATGACTGATGTTTCAATACATTTGTTTCTTAGGAATTTGAAATTCGCTTTATTAGCTTAAGTATTCATGATGGTTAGAGCACCCAAAATGTTTTATGGTCACTTTTCGTTTTCTTCACCAGCATTGTGCAAAGCATTCTATAACCACATTTAAAGGCATTCAACCTCAGATCTTGTATGCTTTTTTGTGCAAGGATAAGTAAGATTTTGTTTTAAACCACAATCGAAAACACATTTCATAATTGCTACACACCTTCAATATTAGAATAAATTTTCTTTATTTTAAAAAGTTGTCATTTTGGCTCTTAAGAGATTGATTGGTGATATTTAGCATATGCAGAAAGTATTTTAAAAGCTATATTATCAAAACCTNTATATATCTGCTTTGCTTAGCAATTTTATTTTATAATTATAATTGAATCATTGACATCCTCATAGAATGAAATTGGGGCATCCATGGGTGAAAATAACAAACCCTCTATTGTTCTAAAGAATCTCTATCAATGCTTAAAATTGAACATTTTCATGCATCTTCTTGAGATCACAGTATCTTGAGTTTCACAGTATAAACTTCAAAACTTATGAAATGATAGAAAATGCATGTTCTCATTTCAATATCTTATTAATGGGCTTTTGATGATACTTTATTATATTTACATATAATTAATGGTTGCTCTTGGTCTGTTAACAGCAAACCTTATTTTGTATTCAGAAAATTTTGAAACAAAAATATGTTATCCTTCTGTAGGCCAGGGCCATCCTTTGAGCTGCATTTCATACTTCATTCATTTCAAGTTATGTCAAGTTTTATTCTAAGAATTTTAAATACATTTGATGATGCTACATTGACTTATTCTATGAACATAGGCAATATGCAGTATTAAAAATAAATATTGGTACAGCAGCTAGGCAAACTGAAATTACTCTGCTTGGAAAAAAATTATCAGGACAATAGTAATTATTGGCTATAAGACAGAAATGAGTGATTTTGACACATTGCAAACAGTTAATTTCATTTTAAATTAGCATTCTAAAAAGCCCAACTTGCTGCTCCCAATTTCCAAAATGCTACAATATACCCCACAATCAATAATAGAGCTCTATATTTCAAAATATTTGGAAGGATTAAGTGAGCTCCTGAATACATTAAAGAGTGCAGTTGGTGGGCGCATCATTTCTTGCTTTAAATCTACTGGGGTTCAACAGTTCAGCAAAAGTCTTGGAGACCTCGTAAATTACAATTTCTTCTGAAAGACATATCATTCATCTCTCAAAATGCAATCCTAACCTAATATCAAACCAAGTTTGGAGTAAATAGAGGCTTGGAAGTTCTGTGACAGCAAGAAATATTAGAAGTATAGTAATTCAGAATGATTAGCACATATTAATAGAAATGAAAGAAAAGTTGAGTTTCATGGTCCAGATCAACACCATGGAAACTGGAAAAGATAAAATTTATCAAATGAGTGAAAACAGAACTTTTCCCAAATTATGAGAGGTTGATTACTGAAAACGTTGAACTTGCGCTTTAACTCTAAATTTATATTCAAAACTTTGAAATTCAGCAACAATTCAACATGGTATGAGGCTGCATCTCTGTGAGTGTGAGCAGATTTCAAAAGCTCATAAATATCATCGGAAACTTTTATAGCCATCAATATATTTCAATTTTGCAAGATTATCTATTAGATTATTTGGATGAAAATTGTATATTTCAACAGGACGCGGCTCCATATCACACATTAAGAGATAAGAAGCTATTTTTGCCCATAATTTTGTGCCATTACTAATAATTGGTATCCTCAGTCACCAAATCTCAACATAGTCAATCACCTCTGGCATGAATTTTAAATCTAAAATTGCACACCAGAACCCAAAAGCAATGGATGAGCGCTACCATACAACAGAAGAAAAGCCTTTGAACATTTCGGAAGAGTTTCTACAGAAACCTTGCTTATAATATTGTCCTCCAGGGTGCGTTGCGTTGTGGTAAAAATATTAAAGAAACCATATTTGCAAGAAATACCACATGTTAACCACATTACAATTACACTATTTTGTTGTTTTTGCAAGAAATACAGTTGTTTCTTTTGGTTTCCCACTTATTTTTTCTACAGGTCTTCGAGATCAATGTCCCAAAATATGAAAATATTTACTTGACCTTGATTAATATGCCTTTATTGGGATGCTATTATAAAATGTTGGCTGGCAGACGTTTGCATATTAAATAAAGTAGAAATATTATCAATCCTGAAATTTAAGCAGCAACAAATTATCTAGATGTTCCAATACATTATTTCAATAGTGTACTCTATGCCAATTCTAAAAATTTTTTAACATCCATCAAAATTGTTTCTTCTAAACCAAACTCTCGACTTACTGTAAATTCACAAATATCGTAATGTAGATCTTGCAAACATGATTGATTGGTATACTTTAAAAAAAAATACAAAATTAACTTAATGAATATTTCGAGGTTACATTATAGTATATGTTTTTTCATACATTTAGCATTTTATGATACCAATCTTTGAATTACATATATTCAAATATATACATATATATATATATATTTATTTTCTACTTCTTGTAAATCACAGTGAAAATTTAGGCATTATAATGGAGATGTTCACAGAAATAACAGCAAAATTATAGAGTCGAAGAATTTGGAAAATCTTTGGTCAGTAGTAAATTTTTACTGATGCACTCAAAAATGCATGCAAGCAGGGGTAGAAGTGCACAATGAATAATTTTCAAAACAATACTTGTCAATATTTCAAAAATTTTTTTGCGAAAAATGTATAATGCAAGTTTTTTACAATAACTTTGTTATACTAAGATAGATTTGCAAACGCAAATTTTGCGGCTTACAGAAAAACTTTCTCTCAATACTCTGAATAGACAGATATTATTCCAAACAAAGAATTCTGATCAATAAAAGCTGCCAATGAAGACATTATTCATATGAATAGGAAAGAAATATTTCATTCTGAAATAATTTCTTTCAAATTAGCAAGATTTAGAAACATGTTTAAATAGTTCATTTTGCAGCCGGAAAATTTTAAATAATATATTTTTGGATAAAATACTACAATACAATATTATCCATCTCTGCATTCAAGCTATGAGAAAAGACAAAATGATTTTTTAGATGAAAATCAAAAACATATTTTACATTTTTTCACTCATATCATGTTATTGAGGCCCAGTTAAATTTAAGCCAAGACTATATGCATCCAACATTAATTTGGCACCATTTGAATGAATTCTAAATCGCAATTGTTTTTACCAACAGCGTAGCATACAAAAATTCGAGCTTTGAATATAGAATTCTTTGTTAGCCAATGATATTCGCAAAGGGCGCATTGCTAAAAGAAAAGCAAGTATTTGCACGGAGATTCTTAGTATGAAGAAATCTTTAACAAAATTCATATTATTAAAGGGACCAACATCGATTGGCCCTTGATTTTGTTGATTGGCTATTAAGCAAATGCATAGCAAATCTAGATAACATTATTAAATCTAGCTCCAACATATCTAGATAGATTTTAAATTCAATGACTTCAAAATATTCAAATTTGTATTATCTTCGATTATTTAGAATTTTACGTATAATCTTAAAAGAATTTCTAGCGGGGCAGGCCCCTAAAGACGCGACGCACTTTAATGTTAAATACAAATATGTTTCAAACAGAAAAAGTTTATGAAGCGAATCATTGTTAGGTTTATTGTAAATTTTCAAAAGAATAATGGTAAATGCAAGCAAATAAAGTATTATGGCTTTGTGAGGTAGGGTAGGAAAAACATCCCTTCATGCAGCATTAAGTTTACATATGCTTGCCTTTAAAACTTTTGAATTTTTAAACAACCTTATTGATCAAGTATTTACAAATGATCTGAGAACAAAGTAATGCACAACTGGGTCATGCATTACAAGTCTGCAGAATTTAAAATGTTTATTTTCAGCAAATACCAATGTTAATAGATCTATAACTCTCTAAGGAATTTTAGCATTAAACATTTTTCTTTCTAAAAAGATAAACAGTATTCAATTTGCAAAACGATATACCGCCCATTTTGCAAAAGTTATTTCCAGCAGAAATCTAAACTTTTACGGAATATATATAAGAGCATATGTCATCCAATTTTTCTTCAGTATTATAGGTAGCTGCATATCTAAATATGAAATATATCACTAATCAAATGTTTATGAGTTTGCTAACATATTGTTTATCTGCATAGGCTGTAACATCAGTTGTGAAACTTGAATCAAATAGCGAATAAAATTTGAAGTGTAGTCTTAAATAGTTGAAAACTATAATAAATTCCGTTGCAAATAGAATGCTAATTGGAAACAATATAACTTGCTTCTTATATCGAAGACTCCATATAATGTTGAGGTAGTCAAGTGCTTTAAAGCAAATTTCAGAACAGAAAAGACCCTCAAAATACAAATTTAAATATTTGTGAATGACATTTATAATCATTAGTAATTTATTGGTGATTTCTAGTTTTAAGTGTGTGTGTGTGATCGCAGTTAATTCTTGTACAATTTTTATTCCATTTTCATACATGTACAGTATGTCCCATAAGTTACAAAGACTTGGTGATATTTAAATAAGATATATCTTTCTTCAGATGATTTTTGAAATATATGTCATACACAGTTGAAAATCTTACAACAAATTATTTTATGTAATAAAATCGCAAATTTCATCAGGCTGTTTGTAACGGAGGAAATGTTGAAAATTTCCCTTGTAAATATATATATATATATATATATATATATATATACCATACGTATACTGTATATTTGCTAACAAAGTTCATTGAAATCTTTAAAACAAAATTCCAAAATGTATGTACATGGTTAAATAGTTAGGTTTCTATTAACTATCTACTACCAAGCTGTAAAAAATATCATTCTTGTGAGAATAAATTCAAAAGTGCTCAAATTAAATGAAATAAAAAAAATATAATTTTTGCAGCATTTAATATGATAGCTAGTCACAAACAGTTTTTGGAGCTTTCTAAAGGAAAAGTGGTATTATCCTTAATTATCTCAGATGTCTAAATCCAAGGTGTTTTATTTTTCACTGGACTTGTGCAAAGTGGGATTCTACCAAATTCACATTTATCTCATTTTTTGTATTAAAAATTCTAAATTTTTTAAATATAACAGTAACAACATTCATTAGCTGGCTTTAGCATTAATGTATTAGAAAAAAATTCGCAAAACAGGGTTAAATTAATCAACATATCGTTTCATTATTATCATTTATCAGTTTTTTCACAACGCATTAATTAGTTTCTAGATTTCATGTACAAGTACAGTTAATTCATGTTAATTCAGCAAATTTCTGAAACACGCCTAAGGAAAATGAATATTTGCTAAGCAATAAATTCTAGCATAATTTACACCAGTTAAAAATTGGGACATTAATTATCTTCAAAGCCAAAAAACACATTTTGATAATTACATTCAAGTGTTGCATGCGCATATTAAGCTGGAAAAATATGTTTACATCAGCTTCCTATTTCACTCTTTTAATAAGAAATTTTAAAAAAAACATATTATTAAGACATATTTTTAATTACCTTACCTAACATTAAAATACGTACGTTAATTTTTTGAGCAGGCTTATTTGTGAATGTCGTTTCATTCCTATCATTCTAAATTAATGTTAATTAATAAATATTTCACTCTTTTAATAAAAAATTTTAAAAAAATATATAATTAAGACACATTATTATTTAAGAGAGCCAACATTAAAAAACTTACGTTAATTTGTTGAGCGGGTATATCTGTGCCTGTCATTTCATGTCTATCACTCTAAATTAAGGGTTACTAATAAATATTTATAATTAGTGCGATTATATATACATGTATATATATATATAACAAACCAATTAAAGACACAATCATCAATTATCCATTTCAAAGAAGGCTAAAATTGACAATCTTTTCGAATTAATGCACGGAGGATAAACATAGATGCAATTAATTAATGCGTATGCAATTATGAAATGCTTCATGAAATATTTCATTAGCAATTTGAGAAGAAATAGAAAACTCAGGTTGCAATTTCATCCAAAACTTAATTGGATTATTCCCATTGTATATAAATCCCAACCCTGATCACATATGATTAGACATTGATTTAGTTCATTGCTAGGAGTCCCATTAGGTCGAATAATCATTATAATTTTTTATAGGGGAGAGCTAGGTTCACTTTAGCATATCAATTTATATTTTGTATATGCTAATAAAACTTGTAGCCTTTTTAATTTACTAATGAATTTACCAAATGTTAGCAATCACAGAATGAGTCATCCGGATACATAAAATAGAAAATTGTAAAAAATTGAATTTCTTTTAAATACAGCAATCTTATTACAAAAGAATAACGCAGTAAAAAATGTACCGCTCCTCCTTCAACTTATAAATTTTGTTTTTATGAAATTAGCTGTTCGGCTCGAAAATATATGGAGCCAGCTACAACTCTGAGTCAGGCATCGTTGCGCCAAAAGCGTTTAATTGATTTAAATATATCCTCAAACCTACTAAAAAACGCTCATGTAGATAGTGTTGTGTTTCTAAGTGGCACTCCAATCTTAAGAAAGACATTATTAATTAGATTACATTCTTTATCATTTAATATTTTGTTGCATTAAAAGATTCTTTACAAATTTCAAAAGATACCTGTTTACGTGTTGTGTTTCTTCTTTTGAAAAGGCAACAAACAATGCACACAAGTATGCATACAAGAATGATTAAAAATGCAGCTGGAACGGAAGAAACTGACCACACAAGAATCAATAAATCTAAGAACAATACAGTGTACTATTTACAAAATCACTTTATACAAAAATTCTCTAGCTTTTTTGCCTGTTATAATTCGAAAAATCACAAACTTCTGCTAAAATCTAAATATATTCTGTATACTTCATATTATATATATACTTCATATATGTATACTTCATATATATATATATATATATGAAACTTTACCTGTGGCACATCCAGAAGCGGGGTTGCAGGTTTCAAATACAGAACATTTACAGGTATTCTTACAATTTAGTCCATATGTGCCATCCTCACATTCTAAATGTATACTTTCTTATGGTAATTATTTACAGCATGAAATCTTAAAAATATTGAAAAATTACAATTTTGTCCAATTCGAAGATTAATTACATGTCTTCTAAATCAGCATTGATAATAAATCATTAAGCAGACAGTAATTCCATACATCACCTAGATAAGATCTTAAAAATTTTATCAAAGAAGACATAATGGGACACATACACAAGCATGTTAAACCGTGTTTTGAAGATTTTCAGAGTATATACCTCAATATGCAATAAAGCGCCCATTAGTGACCTCACCCCGATAATCATTTTGTATGGGATGGACACAAAATGAATTCTTAATAACGGTTCGGATTTGTACAGCATAGTCATCTGCACTGGGTTAGAAGCCATAGCCTACTGAATATGTGCGCAGGCCAGCATTGCTCTAGCAGTTGTTGAAGCAAGAATTATGCTGATTCGCAAAAATAAATCCTTTGTGACTGGGAAGCTAGGATACTCGCAATTCTTTGGAATGTTTTCTTGGATTCATGGACCAATATACCGTAGACACTAAACGCAATTGGCAGGAACTCCTAGTGTAATTCAGAACATTTATGGAATTTTCTCTGTGTTTTTTCTCCTTAGCTAAATGAAGGTATTCAACAACTGCAACACTCACTCAAGTACTGGAAAGATTATTGAGAGGGCGTGCCACAATAACATCATTAATATGAGATTTGAACATTGAAAGCACAAGCATGAGAATATCGGCTGGACGAGTTTTCCGCTGCTTTTCATCCAAGCAAACACCTTGTTACATCTTTGGATTCATGAGGGCTACTCGGCATGCATTGTAAATTGTGTCTCTGAGCATATTATGTCGATGGTAAGCATTTCGAACTCATTTACAAATTGTCAAGACTCTTGTCTCTGTCTAATATGCACATGGCAACTTCTTGTTCTACATTGAGACCCAAACACAATTTATGTAATTGCTGGACTTACTCTGCCTCAAGACGGAGCCCAAGCCTGGTGAAGAAATGGCAAGTAACCAATCAGACGTATGTAGAGCTGACACAGAAGATAGCCTAACAATATCACTTAGACTAGTTGTTGCTGTTGTCAATTGCTTATAGCCAACCAAGGAGTTCAAAACTATATTGCGCTTAGGTCAGCAAAAGCACAAAAAGATGCTGAGAATTAAATGTAAGCAGCTGTTGCGTGTTGTTTCACAGAGTAAATTCCCAGACCACCAAGATGGATTGGTAGTTGCGCTTGCAAATGGGCTTTCACTGTCAACTAATTTTAGTGGAATCTTATTAGAGTGGAAATTGTTTTAATAGTTGCTTTTCAAGTGAAACTTTTACTTTACTCTTTTCAATAAAATGGTGTTTTCACCAATACGATCTCCCACCATTTCAAGATTACAAGCATCAGATTTATGCGCGGCTGAATATTTCGCATTTCTTCCAATTTATTTCCGATCCTACCCCCTAAGCTGAATCATTGATAATTTCCTAGTATTGGAGAAGAGTCCTTCTTGTTTCTCATAAAATTTTATCATCTAGATACCAAACCTTGTACTATAAATCTGAGATAAGATTGAGTTTTCTTATCAATGCTTGTAGCCCTAAAACAAAGATTAAGAGACCAAGGCGACCTTCCTTTTGTACACCTTCTGAGGAAGCAAAAGTTCCTGTACGTGCCAAAGAAATGCATGATCTTTGTAGCCCATGGAATTATTTCAGAAGCCGTATACATTTTCCAGCAAGACGTTGTAATATTTCTTCAAATGCAATAGGGCTTATATCTAGATTCATTCCAGGTTCAGGTTTTTTCAGAGCAGCAAAAGGAGCACAAGCAATGTAAGGTGCTGCTGGCATTGGGGCTTTGCCAGCAATTGAATAATTTAACAGGTCGCAAAGGGATGTTTCCAATGAAACAGGTAGTGTTGCTTCACAAGCTACTAGCAGGTGATCTACTGGCGAACCTAAAGTGGCGCATGTTGTTCTGTTTTGGAATGATCGCAATATTTCAAGCATGTTGGTGCTGGTAGGAATCTGAATGGATGTATAATGTACTGGTGGCATAAAGATGAAAGTTGATTGGGATAATTTTTTTCAAGAAAACGTTTTGAATCATTTGAGTTTGGTGCAAAGCCTTTGGAATTCAACACCCGGCTTGCTTTCATAAGCAATCCGTCCTCAGCAAACGATACCACAGCTTTATACTACCTATCAGTGAAAGTCTTTGTATCACTTCTCTTTTAGTTATTTTGAAGGATTGCGACTGATTTCTGAGCTTCTTCCAATTATTTCAAATAATCATTTCTAGACCACCAAATACACTGTGAATCCATGCTGATTCAGTGTTTGTTACCTATTCCTGCTCACTTAGCACTAGGCAAAATGCACATGGGAAGCATGACTAATTTGGCTTAAATGTATTCTCAGCAAATGTTTCATTGATTTGTTTCCACAGCATCCATCTCCATGATTGCCTCGTGTAATATTTGTTTGTCTATGCAGGTGGTCCCTAATTATACATGTAGACCTACTTTAAGGAACATACTGCATGCAAAAGATATCAACGGTTGCATATTTAAAAAGCATAGGAAGGCTAATCAGAAATCATATATTACACCAATGTAGTGATATTACACTGGCGTTATTGAGAGCATTTTTCAAAGTGGCCTTGTTAAGATTGTAGACATTAGAAAATGATGGTAAGGATAGTGATGGATTATTTTCATACATTTTACTTTCAAGAATTTTGACTGATGTAGTCCACATTTTGTTTCTGGTACCATTCTTTTGCATGAGCTTATTTTCACTAAGCCAGTGTATATACCAGATATGTGCCTCTCAAAATGAAGAATAATGTGGTATGATTTCTTTGTATAATAATATTTGTTTAATGATTAAAGATTCATGGCCGTTAAATTGTATATGTTCAAAAATTTAAGTTATGAAATAACAATTGAATTGAAAAACTGACCTTAACCATTATAGACAAGTGAAAATATCACAGTTTTACTAGTTATTGCAGAAAAATTAGTTGAAATTGCCAAGCATGTAGAGCAAGAAAAGCTTATATTTATTTTTGCCAAATTTATTCAGATTTCAAAAGAACAACAAGTATTTAATTGCATGTCCTAGTATTCAAGAATGTTATTAAATAGATAAAAACTGTTGCAGGAAATGTTTTAGAAGGACTCTCAATTTTGTGGGCCTGAAAATTCCAAATATCAGCATTGTAGAAGGTAAGTGACTGTTAAATTGGATTGTAGCTGCCCTAATTAGACTAAAAATACCCACAATGAAAAACACCTTATAGCAAGAAAACAAACAAATATTAAAAGAAATGGAACCTTAATTTGAATTTAGCAATCTGAGTAAAATATCAAAATTTCAATTAATTTTCAAAAATTTGGATATTTACTTAGGGTTGGGAAATGCCGCCTCACCATGACTTCTAAGATCACATAAAATTCAGAAATTGAACTTTATTAATCTTAGTAAATAAGATTAGTTTAAATATTCAAAAAAATTAATTATCCAGTTAAAATTGATCGCTAACTTCAAAGTAATTGATGGTTACCTTTTTCACAATGTTGCCCAAACCATCCTTTGGTATTACATACACAACTTCCATTGTCAGAATTGCATGTGCCATTGTTTATGCATTGGCACTTATGCTCACAGAAATTTCCATAGTAATTGTCTGGACAGTTTTTAATTTCACACTGTTCACCACTTAGAAATGGAGGACAACTAAAAGCCTGAAATGAAGAACAATCAGCAAGGACTAATTATATAAATGAAGTTGATATTCAAATAAAAACTTTTAGATAATATGCATCTAAATACTTGAAATGAATTTTATATTTCCAAATTGGAACTTGTTCTGATTAAATAATACTCATATATCGGATAATAATGCTAAAGTAAAAAAAATACAAGATTTAACTAAATTTATCCATTTTACAAATGGTATGTACAAATGAATTTTCAAAAAACGAGATTTTAAGCGTTGGTTTGCAATCAAACTTTAAAGCTCATAATTTTTTTTACTTAAGAGGAGCCGAAGGGACATACTATTGTAGTTCTCTATTGTAGGGATGCACTAGCTAGATAATTAGTGTGAAAATCAAGCCTACGAAATATAGTATTTAAATGAGTGTCTGGTGACACATTCAGCAGCAATGCATTTCTCATTATCCAGATATATAGCTCAATTCAAAAATTGACTATCATAGATGGCACTGGTACAATTAATAGTTCAATATATTGCCAAATCCAAATACTCGAGGCATTTTTACCATACGCAACCTACTTATATCCCAATTCATGGATCTTAGAACAAGATTGAGCAACCCCTCATACCTCAAAATCTACAAAATATTTTTTACCATTTATAATGCTCAAGTTATGCAATGGCCACCGAATTCACCAGATCTAGTACCCATAGAGAATTTGTATCAGAATCTGAAAGAATTAAAGAGTTACATTTTTGAATTGAAACACCAAATAACTCAAGAAATTAGAGTACTTTTAATGAATTCAATTTCAAGACGTTTATCTGCACGTCAAATAACATTTTCACCAGGTTACAAGCTGAGAAAATTATATTTTCAAATATATTTAATAAGCCTCTATTTATCTTTTGTTTAATATCAAAAATGTGTTTCTATTGTGGCAACTTTTTTTACTTGAGCTATATAATTAGCTATCATACTTATGTAAGTTCCAATAAGCATACCATTGAAAAAAGTATGTTGTCACATATTTATGGAGCCCCCATACTTGAATAATGAGTCATCATGTTTGAATTAAGAAATTGTGCTTACACAGGCATGCTGTAAAATATTAGAGGTTTTTTTATATGCATAGTATGAATACATTGTCTCAAAATAAATATAGTTGTTTGTGAAAACAGCAAAAAATTTTCGTCCTCAAAGAAGAGTATGTGTCCATTACACCTCAAACCATGATCTTCAGGAGAAACAATTATGAATTGTAATGTGAGCTTGATGATATCCTGGTTTGAAAATATGCTTACTACATTTGAGTTAAGTAATTGTGTGTAGGGGGGATGCACATTGGTTTGCTTTATATGCAGAAACAGTTCCATGTACAGCGCAACTGAAGACAACTTTAAAAATTAAGGACTGCATCATTTGATTATGAAGTGTTCAGTGTCAGAAGTGCGTAAGAGAATGGTAACTGTCACAAAAGTGTCACAAACCCACTGAGAGTCGGGAATTAAAGATGGTTTTCATAAAAGCTTTTGTCATAGATAACTTTGAATGCTTAATTATGCAATGTGTTCATGTATGTGAATTTAGTGATTCTAATATTTATCAATACAATGCCAACACAATTGGCCCTAGAAGAAGTAATTTAGTACACAGTGACTAAAAGTGGCTGAAAATCATTAAATTTAATGAAACCAACAAACTTACCGTGAACATGCAATGTACAAGTATCATGTCATTAATCACCAGGAAGATGAAATTCACCACAAGAAGTATTTCATTGCAATAACACTAACCTTAATTCAAATATTATCCAAGACATATAGTTTTACAATTTTAATTAATCACTAAATTTATACATCTAAAATGTAGATAAGTTAAAAATTATCATTCACATTTAATGGCAAATTCATACCTGCAGTCTCCATTAACATGATTACAGGATATATTTGAATATGTGCAGTTGCAGCGATTGTTGCATTGCTCTCCCCAAAAGTATTCATTGCATTCAAATTCACACTGATCACCAAAATATCCTGCCATGCAAATGCAATCACCAGTGAAGATGCTGCATGTGGCATTGTGTAAACATTGTTTGCATGTAATGGAGCAGTTTGGTCCCCAATAACCTTCACTGCAGGAAGAATCACATTTTTTGCCCTAAATATTTCAAAGAAATTATCTAAGGAGAAGGAAATATTTGCCTTGAATCCAGAAAAGCAAGAGCATGAGCCATCTTCTTTAGAACAATTACCATTGATGCATGAACAATTTATCATACATTCAAAGCCTGCAGTTCCATCAGGACAAACTTCATGACATCTAAAATTATTCTAAGAAAAACAATCCTATTTTATAAAAATTGATATTAGTTGGAATAATTAGATTCAAAATTTTAATATTATTTTTTCTAATTTAAAATAGCGGAACTACGCCTAGTTTTATCACTTTTCAAGGTAATTCTAAAAAAAAATATTGAATTTTGGAGGAATTATTAATAATACCTTAAGAAAATTATTGAATATTGCTTGTCNAATTTAAATTTGTTCTTTCTTCACATTCAGAAATAATGCATTTTTTATTATACAGACACATCATTTCCTAACATATTTATATAAGTTCGAAAAACCGTTCCTCTGAAAAAGGATGATGTCACATGTTTACGGGATCTCCATACATGAATTATGAGACATAGTGTTGAAATTAAACAATTCTGCTGACACAGTCCTGCTGTAGAAATTTTATTTCTTACATGTAAATAAATGTGCTAAAAAGCATCCGCAGTGTAATATTTTTGTGTAAACAGCAGCAAATTTTTTTTCATCACAGAATAGTAAAGTGTCCATTACACTTCAAACCATGTTCTTCAGCAGTGCTTGATGATATGCTGGCTTGTAACTATGATCGGGACATGTAAGCTAAGCTAATTGCGTGTAGGAGGGATGCACATTATCTCGCTCACATGCGGAAAAATTTCCATGTGCAGGGCAAATGAATGCGAACTTAAAAATTCATGACTGCATCCTTTGATTATGAAGTGTTCAGTGTCAGTTGTGCGTAAGAGAATGGTAACTGTCATAAAAGTGTCACAAACCCACTGAGAGTCGGGAATTAAAGAAGGTTTTCATAAAAGCTTTTGTCATAGATAACTTTGAATGCTTAATTATGCAATGTGTTCATGTATGTGAATTTAGTGATTCTAATATTTATCAATACAATGCCAACACAATTGGCCTAGAAGAAGTAATTTAGTACACAGTGACTAAAAGTGGCTGAAAATCATTAAATTTAATGGAACCAACAAACTTACCATGAACATGCAATGTACAAGTATCATGTCATTTATCACCAGGAAGATGAAATTCACCACAAGAAGTATTTCATTGCAATAACACTAACCTTAATTCAAATATTATCCAAGACATATAGTTTTACAATTTTAATTAATCACTAAATTTATACATCTAAAATGTAGATAAGTTAAAAATTATCATTCACATTTAATGGCAAATTCATACCTGCAGTCTCCATTAACATGATTACAGGATATATTTAAATATGTGCAGTTGCAGCGATTGTTGCATTGCTCTCCCCAAAAGTATTCATTGCATTCAAATTCACACTGATCACCAAAATATCCTGCCATGCAAATGCAATCACCAGTGAAGATGCTGCATGTGGCATTGTGTAAACATTGTTTGCATGTAATGGAGCAGTTTGGTCCCCAATAACCTTCACTGCAGGAAGAATCACATTTTTTGCCCTAAATATTTCCACTAAATTATCTAAAGAGAAGGAAAATTTTACCTTGAATCCAGAAAAGCAAGAGCATGAGCCATCTTCTTTAGAACAATTACCATTGATGCATGAACAATTTAGCATACATTCAAAGCCTGCAGTTCCATCAGGACAAATTTCATCACATCTAAAATTTTTCTAAGATAAAAATATTGAAAAAAATCAATATCATTTTTGGTAAATAAATTAAAATATTTATGTAGTGGATACAAAATAAATGAAGGAACTGCATCTAGTTTTATTTTAATTCAAACTAATTCTAATGAAAAAGACTTTGTTTTTAAGACCTAATATAGCATTCTATTTTTCTCCAACCATAGATTATTTCAATTCCATTCAATAGAATTTTTCAATTTTTCTGAATAACTATAGCTATTTTGTGCAGAGATTACAAACATATATCTCTGAAAAAATAAAAAATTCGTGGCGCTTTCAGACAACAGAATTAGTAAAAGTACACATTTAGTAGACATTTATTAACAAAAAATACTAAATTCGAATTAATAACGTCTGAATATTGTATACTGTGCTGGTATTTAGGTCAAAATGTTCACTGGAACTCTGAATAATTTCTTGCTGTGATCAAAAATGTGTTTTAATAAAGAAAGTAAATGTGTTCCTGATTAATGAATGAATCAAAACTTTTCAATATGCACCACATTATTTTATGCCAATGTATATATATATATATATATATATATATATATT
>CABFPE010000029.1:1630575-1644722 GCA_900660155.1 Hofstenia miamia | reverse complement strand
ATGAAGTATCTAAATAATACTACTTACTAATTGTTATTGGAATATCTGTTAATGCAGTATGGAATGTACAATTAAAGGAAAGAAGAGGAACTTAGATAATACTTACCCCGTGATGACTGGCGCTGATCCCTGGATGGCTTATCTAAGTAAAATATCTAGTAATAGAGTGTTAGTTTCACCTGGGTAGCGATATTACAATATCTTTAAGAATTAACTGAAAACTATGACAGGCACCACGGCTGCTTGCGCTATGTGAGTTGGTAAAAAGCCTCATCATCAGCTTCAGCTTCATTATCTGGATTATGCAAATCGCATTTATCGTTACTGGGGTTATCATTGGAAATATCATCTAAAGCTTTTTGCATCGACGTCGCGTTATCATTGGCGACTATACAAAACACGAACAAACCCTCTGACTGCAACCAATTAATTATTTTAACAGTTTCCTGCTCAATAACTGGTGCTTTCATCTGAACCATGCGAATGCTTTTAATAAAAATGCAACTACTTCCATCAAGACCAATGACATATTAAGATGCTTTTTATTATTGAGTGTGCAGCCGTCAATTAATAGATAAACATCTTTGCCACGATTCTTAAAAAAATAATTGTTTGAGTGTGTTGCTGGCCAACTTTTCGGTGTTTTCTGAAAGCTTCTTTCGATTAATTTTAGATCCAAACGGTTCTCTAAACTTAGGATTATCCAGAGTATGGAAGTACCAAAAGTTGTCAGCAAATGCCAAGATAATATAGTTGGCTTGAAGCTCATCTGACTATCTTGTGTCTAAGAACCTGGCAATAGGTGCAGATGAGCTGGAACAAACAACAGACTTTTTGGCCTCGACTTCCTCAAGCTTGGTTCAGTGCTTAGACTTAATATGCACTAAATAACCATTCTGCCCATAATTTGGTCAAAGCACGGTTTCATCGCACAACTTGCAAATAAACATAGGAATGCCTTTATCGTTCTTCTCTTTGTCGGTAAAAAATTTCAAAAGATCACTGTTATGGCAGTGACCAAAAACGATGAATACAGAAGCCAAATAAAACTAAAAAAGATGCACACGTTGTAAATACAAGCAGAATGTGGAGACACAGTGAAGGATAATAACTTAATTGGTTCGCAACATATTCCTGCACAAACACAACAATACACAGCAAGACATATTTCTTTGTATTTTATAGCACGCGTGGGTGGCTAAATTTTTTCATTTGATACCCTAAGCGACCTCCCGCAGAGTGTCAGTCCAGGCCATACAAAACATCAGCGCCACAAGACGGTCAGTAAACCTAGACTATTATTATAGTGACCAGGAGAAATCTACTTGAGATTCTTTTCTGATCATACTAATTCTCACGCTAATTTTTCACTGGCAAAAAGTTACTTTACCAGACGTGCTAAGAGTACATTTTAAAAAGTTTAAGAATCCCTTGGGTGTGGCCCTGAAGTCAATTAATGTACAAAAAATAGTGGTATATAAATATTGGGAATTGATTTTATAATATTGGGTATTGGGTCTTGGGTATGGGGGGTTATCCCCAATATATTGGTTGGGTATACAAAGCTAATATTTTTGCCCAACCTTGCTTACTTTAATATCTCTGCATTGGTTATCAATGAAATTACGTATCACATATAAAATTGCATTATGGTTTTTAAGAGTATACACAACTTGTGAATTTCACAACCACAGACATAATTATTGATGTCTCCTAAGCATTCCAAGAATTACAACTTCCTATGGTAAAAGATCGTTTTCGTTATACAATGTTTAATTTATTATTATGGAATCTTAGATCTTGCAGTAATTACGAATATTTTAAAAATGATCTAGACACACACTTTTTCCATTAATTTACTACAGGAAATAACTGAGAAATGTATTTTAAATGACCATTTGAATATTTCTTGTAAAAAAACATTTTTATTTATATTATTATTATTATTACTATTGATGTCTGTTCCAGTCGAACTCTGTACTATGAGGATTTCGAAAAAATTTGCACAGAGAGACTTCTTCATAATATAGAGAACCATGTCACTTGTTGGGGACTTAAGCAGAAATAGGATTAAGTCTCATGCTAGTTTTTTTGCAAGCGGACAGGGAATGAGCTAAGCGAGATTTTAGGAAAATGAATAAACCGGGTAAAAAGTGAGAAATTGAGGGGTCAATAACTATACGGGCTCCCTGTATTATTGGTCTAATATTAAATGGCTCTCTGATAATATAATTTCTTGTTAAAAATAAAGTAAAGCAATACTAATAGGTTTGAATCTATGAATCTAGAAGTAATTTTTAGTTTAAAAGTGAATAAATTAGTCCGAAATTTATTTCAACAATGTTTGCAGAGATATTCGTACTTCTTAAAAAAAATCGAACTTTAGGGTATCATACAAGTGTCTTTGATATAAAATAAAGTCGATCCTGCTTTAAAAAATTGAAAATTACAATTTAAACGTAAATTCGACTGTAGAGCAGAAAAAATTTCGTCCAAGGTTGATCTGAACAATATTTGCTGAGTAAAACGAATTTTTTAAAGGTTTTCTTGGTGTCATTCATAAAAAATTTGGTAGTACTTTTTAAAAAAATCTGAAAATTTGCAACTAGATATAGTTTCTAATGTAGATGCCTATTAAAGTATTCCGAATTTGGTCGGAGCAAAACTAGCTAAGATATCTACATTTCTTAAAAAATCCACTATTTTGATATTTTTTATGTTTAAATATATAAAAACCAAACTGAGCTTTGAAGAATTTTCCAAATCAATTCTAGATGTAAATTGTGGTGTAGAAGCGAAACAAGTGGTCAGAAGTTGATCTGAACATATCAATGAAAAATGAGCAATTATCTCAGACAACACTTGACTAAACATGTCATAAAAAAGACTACTAAAATATTTTTAAGTATATTTTATGTAAGTCAAACCATAGAAAAAAATAAAAGTGCTCCGAAGTTAATTTGAGCAGAACTCGCTGGACCATTAAGCTTTAATTCACAAAACAAGAGTATGCACATAAATACTTTTGTAACTTTAGTAAATGGTGGAACCAAAGCTGAGCAAATTATGCTAAGAGTTTTTTAAAATTCACTCTAGATTTAAATTGTAAATAAGAAACGTACAAAAGTGGTCCGAAATGAATCTGAGCAATATTCGCTGAGCAACAGCTGATTATTTTATGATTATGCTTAGTTACTCAAAAAGTGGGAATTTTGTTATATAGCACATAATAGTTCACACAACTTAAAAACCTTAGTTTAGGTGCGAAATTCCACTTAAAAATGAATAAGAGTTGATATGAGCAATAACCGATTTTCAAAAAATTGCCTACAGAGAGCCCAAGTAATTATCAAAATATTCTGTACAGATAGCCCGTATAATTAATATTGTTATTAAAATTATTATTATTATTATTATTTTATTATTATTTTTCTTCTTTCATTTCTTTTCACAGCTTCCTGCTGGTATCCCCTTCAGCACGGGGTACTCACCAGTTCCCAGAGAGTCTAAGAGCTTTCCTCAGGACTCTAGTTGTTCCTAACAATGCTGCCTTCTGTGCTACTGCTCCTTCCCAATTTTGTACTCCCAACTTCTCCAAGTATCTCATATGCTTCTTACTCACTGCGCATAGTGCTCCTACAACTATCGGGACTACTTCAACTTTCTATAACTTCCGCAGCCTTTCTATTTCCTCTGCCAACTCTCTGTATTTGTCTATCTTCTCTTTCTCCTTGCTTTTTACATTTCTGTCCTTTGGTACTGCTATGTCTATCACTGTTCCTAATCTTTTCTCTTTGTCTACCACTACTACGTCTGGTCTCCGTGCTTCTATTACTTTGGTTGTCTGGATGTTAAAGTCCCACAGTATCTTAACCTTATCATTCTCGATGGCTCCCTGCGGTTTGTGCTCATACCACTTGTCTCCTGCTTCTAGCCCATGCTGCCTGCTCAAGCTCCAATGTACCATTCTTCCTACCTTTTCATGCCTGATCTACTGTCTCACACNTCCTTTGGTACTGCTATGTCTATCACTGTTCCTAATCTTTTCTCTTTGTCTACCACTACTATGTCTGGCCTCCGTGCTTCTATCACCTTGCTTGTCTGTATGTTGAAGTCCCACAGTATCTTAACCTTCTCATTTTCGATGACGCCCTATGGCTTGTGCTCATACCACTTGTCTCTTGCTTCTAACCCAAGCTGCCTGCTCAAACTCCAGTGTACCATTCTTCCCACCTTGTCATGCCTGAACTTATACTCATTCTGTGCCAACTTCTCACACCCTGCTTTCAGATGATCTACTGTCTCCGCCTATTTCTTACATAGCCTACACTTATCACTTACTTCTACTCTTCTGTCTATATGCTTCTTCACCCAGTTTGTTCTTTTTGCTTGCTCCTGTGCTGCCATTATCAGTGCTTCTGTCCTTCTTTTTAGTCCTGCCTTCTTTAATCACTTGTTGCTTTCTTCTCTGTCACATTTTTCTGTGTTCTCCATGCATTGCCTTGTGCCTATGCCTTGTTTGTCTCTCTAATTCCATCCTACTCTGGTATGCTGTCTTTCCTTCACTCTCAGTTCTTTAACTCCTTAATGACCTCCAGTAGTGACCCTCTAGGTTGTGCTTTTACGTATTCCTTTAGCCCTAGTGCTTCTGCTTCTACAGTTTCCTCCACACCTAGGAGTCCTTTGTCTCCTTTATGTACAACCTATCAACATCTCCATTTTAATTGAATGCTCTCTCTGCTGCTAATATCTTCTTTGTCTCCCTGTCTAGCTCCCTAAGGTCATTCTTGCTCTACTTAACTATTCCTGCCGAACATCTCAACACTGATATCGCCCATGTATTATTGTCAGTGGCGGCGTGTGGCAATATGTGCAGTGTGGACCACACTAAATGCAAAACTATGATATTCCTACATTTTTAGTTTTCAGCAAATGATAATTTAAATTTTAAACGTAACAATGAAATTAAGATCTCTCGACCACTATATAAACCAGCAGCAAACCTTTGAAACAAGGAACCTAAAATATAAAAAATCTAGATTTTGAAGAAGCTCATCTATTTCTTATGACTGACATGACAACAAATATAATAGGCTTTGCCATGTTTGTATTTGTTTTGTTTGTATATATTGTTAGTCAAAGGCAGCCCAGTGCCAATTAAAATGAAATTATGTTAAATTCATTTTGAAACATAGTGGTTTTGAGTTCAATAATGTTGAAATAGGTATTAGAAAGTGAAACTTCAATAATGTTTTATATTTTAATTGCTTATGTCTAATGTTATGTTATTAAGCACATAATGTTTCGTTATACTGTCTTTGGTATCGGCTTTGAAAGTTCAATATATCTTGATGAAAGCGCTCGCTGACTCCTTGTCAAGAGCAGTAATAAACTGTCTAACTTGTGTGCAGCAGTGGCATAGGTACTTTATGAGCCTGAGTGTCACGGCTGTCCCAGAGACAGAGGAAATAACTAAATTTTGTGAAAACTCCCTGAAGACCAATTAAGAATGATACCATTTTGAAAGCGCTAAAGACCTGCCATTCCCAGTAATCATACTTTAATGCATTCAGCAAAATTTGACACTGGTATAGTCCACTTTGAGGTGCACAGATTGGGCCATTGGAAGAGACGGGTAGTTGTTTCAAATGTGAAGCAAAACAGCGTTGGGGCTCTTGATGAACGTATAGCCTAGAAAAGATCGGTGACGTTGTTGCAGAAGCACAGCCCATTAAGTTGACTGAAGATGCTCGAGAATCGTTGATGCTGCTTTCTCTGATTCATGACTTGTATGCTATTATCAACTAAGTTCTACTGTTTGAGCCTGCATATCAGAAGCTCCGCATTTGATTTCGTAAGCCCAAGGTTCCTAATTAAATAGTTCACGTCTTTTTGGATGGGTAACTATGGTTTTCTATTCTCAACTTCTTCTCCAAAGTCGTAGTACTTATATCCAGTATCTACCGCACTATCTGACTTGCTGCTGTTTCCTGAAGATGGCCGATATCGCCTAGGAAGAATCGGAACCGGGAGATTGGGGCCGTTTGTACGGTGGCAATGGAAGAATGCAGAATGTATGTCTGGATAAAAGATCTTAAGAACATTTTAACCAGTGTGAAGATTTCTTGGATTTACCATACAGAAGTTGTTTTAGTGGTCCGTTATCTCTCGTCAAATTCATGGGATAGCATACTTCATAACTCACATCTCTTCTCTGGACAAACCTGTAACAAAGCACACAATAATACTTAAAAATCAAATGTTTAGTTTACCTTCAGCAGTTTTCTTGCAATATTCGCATGTGAAATGCAGACCCAAGAATTCCTTTGGTCCTCAACCAGCAGGCCAAATTATGCCTTTTAGTATTCGCACATTATACAACTTGCTTCCACGGAATCCTTTTTCGCCCTTGTCTTTATGAATTGTTCACACACATAGCAGAACGAATCAGCTGGATGCAAACAACCTCTTGGTGTCATGTCAAATAACTTCTCCTCAACTATGAACTGTTAGTCTGCAATAGCGCGAATTTGAATCTTGGTTTGTGACACCTGTGCTTTTATACTTGAGCAGGGTTGGTCAGTGTTAGTAGAGCGTTTAAGCATGTGCTTAATTCTTGTCAGGATCTATTCTTCACATAATTTTAACCATAATCCTAACCTAAATTCTTATATTTTATAAATCAAAACAATAAACAAAATTCAGAAAAGCCTAATTTCCTATTTTTTAAAGACCTAAAGCTTAAGCAAAGTCAAAAATCCAAACCTAATCTAAACCTAAAAACTTAAATTTTGATTATTTCATAGACCTAAACCCTAAATCAAAATCACTAAACCTGTTTCCTGTTTCTTCTTCTATGAAAATAATATTAGTGCGGGGGAAGGAGCAAAAAAGGTACGGAGAATTCTATGAACATCGGGAGAACTCTAGCAGTTCATGAATACAATAGAGGAAACCACACATAAAAGCAAATCGAGAATTTTCTTGAAAACGCGATTTTTCAAATATCATTCTCCCGCTCACAAAAAAAAGTTTTTTTAGAATAACGCCGATTTCCTTTCTGTTCTAGATTTAGCGGTTTAGGAGAACATACTTTCAACCCAGGACAGAACAAATACACAAATTTGTTACAAAGTGATTATTGGTATAAAAATACTTTCTACAAAGTTACACTTAGTGTTGAGATGACATCTGCAATACGAATATGCTTTTTTGCAGTAGCCATTTCTGAAAAAAAAGCCTAAATAAATATTTTGCATACATCTATTTTGTGGGTAATTGGGTAATGGAAAAATTTTGTTACATATAGTATATGTGAGGAAATATCATAGCAAGGTGGCATTATTTTAAACAATTGTTTTAAGAAAAAATGACAAACAATAATATTTTCAATGATTTTATTGAGGTAGATTTTAGAGATAATGAGATTTGGTTTACTTGATATGTACACTGCTAAGTGTCTAAAGAGCTGGAAAACTTCTGTTCACCCACAGGTTATCCCCAAGAATGAAATGAGTATGTAAATATGCCAGGGTTGTAACATTAAATTTATATTCCAATTATTGTCAGTGTTATTGAACTTATATTAAGAATTTAGGCCCTTGATAGCTTTTCAGTACAATCAAGCACCAGTATGAATACATTATAGCGATCACGAATATTTGGATAAAATTTTATATAAAAATTTTATAGCTTCCAGACAAAAAATGATGAATATTGTACATCTTCAAGTAAGAATCTTTAAGCATTCTCACAAAATCAAGATCATTAATGTTATTAATGAAACCACAAATTAAATTTACATCCATTTCATTAGGATGAGTTTTACTACACAATTAGGACTGCTCTTACTGTTGTGAAGTCTGAGAACATTTTTCTCATGATATTGATTGTAGCTGCAATTACTCTTATTACTTAGTTGTTTTCTAAGTAATCCATGATGTTGAATATTTTATTCGCCCAAGGAATCATTAGTTGCAAACATGGGGTGGTTAATGAGTCTAGCTCAATGTTTTGAACAATCTTAGTACGCTCCTTTCTTGAATGCCTCTTATTACAATTCAATTTAGTTCGCCTTCATTTGATTGCACCATAGAATTTGTAATACATGCACATGGATCAAACAGAGATTTTTGCAAAGGTTCCCTAAACTCATTAATAATTTTCATTGTTGTAATTAACGTGATTTATTTTAGCAGTGGAGGCTCAATAGAAACATTGTAGCTTCACAGTTACAATTGGTAAATTGTGTAATAAAGAATAACAACTTTTGAAACTTTATTTTAGATATTTGACAAGCTTATTTATACCTTTTTCAAAATCAAGCAACTAAAACAGTGCACGCAAATTAAATATAAGTGTTCTAGGTCATTATTATAGCACTTTATATGCACTAACGCAAAATTATAATTATCAAATGTCCGAGAAGGTATCAGTAATATTATGAAGACACGTGATTGAACAATAATCTAGTAGCGTAAAAGAGGAAAGTTTGCTATATTTTTCTTGTATATGTGTATAGAATAATGCTAAAAAATAAACAAACTGGGAGGTTTTGATTGATTAATTGATATGTTTATATTAGTATCCTAATTATGTCAAAACAAAACAAAAATAATAACACTGACTAGCGACAATAATTATCGTTATAACACCGAATTTGAAAAAGGTAAAAATTGACGATGTCTGAGATCAGACTTGCAAATCATGGAAACAAGCTTTCCCGAAAAAACGTGTCGTGGGGCATACAATCATGTAGCTTATGACCTTGTGTGACCAAGGCTGTCTCAAATAATAACGTGGAAGGTCGCACTCGTAAAGACGATTGAGCACATTTGCGCTGGAGCAATCAATTAATCGATAGAAACGATTTACAATGCGTTGAAGATCTGTGTTTAAATAGTTAGGTAAGCTAACGAACACCGGACTAGCATAATCGATAATACTGCAAATAAGTGCCATAAATATTCGAATGAGGTCATGGTTGTCAAAGTATTCTCAAGGAGCGAATAATAAATGGCCTCTGAGAGCATTTTCTAACAGTGTAGCTAATGTGACAATTCCATTTGAGGGAATTGGAAATCCAAAGACCACATATCTTTATGTTCTCCACCACATCTAAGTCATCCAGCAAAGGTATCTGTTTCTTTGGTCGTATGACCATCTGTTTGCACTTTTGAAGATTTAGTGCCATCCTGTTATACTGGGTCCAGCTATGAATATTGCGTAGTTCAGACAAGACGACCGATTGGTAAACAGGAATGATTATGGTGACGTCATCTGCGAATTTAACAAGAAAACTAACGCTTAGGCTAGGTTTTAAGGTAGACATGAACAGTATAAAGAGCAGAGGGCCTAACAGTGATCCTTGAGGAATTCCACATGTCGTCGTAAAGAATCTACTACTGTGGCCCGATACCCGCACGCGAAATTGTCTGTCTCTGAGGTAGGATGACATAAGAGCTATGAAATCACGTGGAAGGCCGCATTCGTAAAGACGATTGAGCAGTAAATCGTGTGAAACACTGTCAAACGCTTTGCTTATATCAAACGTTTGTAATATAACAGCATCTGCATTGTTGTCGAGATGATAAGTAATAGTATCCATGATTTTGATAAGAGCTATAGTAGTTGAAGAATTTGGTAGATATGCGTATTGGTGTTTATCGACCAGTGAGATAAGTGTTCTTTTAAAAGTTTTCAGGATGACAGATTCCATGAACTTTTCAGGTATAGGCAGTAGTGATATTGGTCAAGTTCCTGAATGGTAGGCTGCTGAACCTTGGGTAGGGGAATCCATACCATTAAATTACATCGCACAAATATGATTTTACATTTTCGCAAAACATGTAATACTCACATCACTTTTAATTATTACAAATTACAAGAAATTACATTTAAAATTTGTAAGTATTTCCATTTTACCAAGGCCATCTGTCATCACGGTGTAACGATTTCGAAAATGAGCTCAAAAAATTTAGTTTGGGATAGGACATTATTTAGGTAACAAAATCAAAGAATTTGCTATTTTACTCGCATCAATGCTTCTTGAAGCATTAATGATGAACAATAAATGTCTCCACACTTCAAAATCAATTGTTTATATGCCTTGAAAATGGAAAATTTAGACTAGCCATAGCACTACTATAAATTTTCAGTTTTTACTTTGGGATGCAGAATCAGTATTTATAAAAATATATTGTATTTCTTGTGAAATCTTCAAATTTATTCTGTGAACACTTTGTTTTGGAGTACACATTTTTGTGATATTGTTCATTTTGAATAATTTGTCAAAATTTAAGCCAATTTACTGCAAATGTATTTGGTTTGATTTATATATTTAAAAGAAATGCTACATAAATGCATTTTAAAATTGAATCCACTATTTGACGCTTTTCGATCTTTTATTGATCATCGTCAGAATATTTCCCAGAAAATTTTTTTTATACAAAACTATAAACTACACTTAATAATTAACTAAAATAATTGTATATGATAAGATTTAAAATAGATGNAAAACTAACGCTTAGGCTAGGTTTTAAGGTAGACATGAACAGTATAAAGAGCAGAGGGCCTAATAGTGATCCTTGAGGAATTCACATGTCGTCGTAAAGAATCTACTACTGTGGTAGGATGACATAAGAGCTATGAAATCACTTGGAAGGCCGCATTCGTAAAGACAATTGAGCAATAAATCGTGTGAAACACTGTCAAACGCTTTGCTTATAACAAATGTTTGTAATATAACAGAATCTGCATTCTTGTCGAGATGATAAGTAATAGTATCCATGATTTTGATAAGAGCTATAGTAGTTGAAGAATTTGGTAGATATGCGTATTGGTGTTTATCGACCAGTGAGATAAGTGTTCTTTTAAAAGTTTTCAGGATGACAGATTCCATGAACTTTTCAGGTATAGGCAGTAGTGATATTGGTCAAGTTCCTGAATGGTAGGCTGCTGAACCTTGGGTAGGGGAATCCATACCATTAAATTACATCGCACAAATATGATTTTACATTTTCGCAAAACATGTAATACTCACATCACTTTTAATTATTACAAATTACAAGAAATTACATTTAAAATTTGTAAGTATTTCCATTTTACCAAGGCCATCTGTCATCACGGTGTAACGATTTCGAAAATGAGCTCAAAAAATTTAGTTTGGGATAGGACATTATTTAGGTAACAAAATCAAAGAATTTGCTATTTTACTCGCATCAATGCTTCTTGAAGCATTAATGATGAACAATAAATGTCTCCACACTTCAAAATCAATTGTTTATATGCCTTGAAAATGGAAAATTTAGACTAGCCATAGCACTACTATAAATTTTCAGTTTTTACTTTGGGATGCAGAATCAGTATTTATAAAAATATATTGTATTTCTTGTGAAATCTTCAAATTTATTCTGTGAACACTTTGTTTTGGAGTACACATTTTTGTGATATTGTTCATTTTGAATAATTTGTCAAAATTTAAGCCAATTTACTGCAAATGTATTTGGTTTGATTTATATATTTAAAAGAAATGCTACATAAATGCATTTTAAAATTGAATCCACTATTTGACGCTTTTCGATCTTTTATTGATCATCGTCAGAATATTTCCCAGAAAATTTTTTTTATACAAAACTATAAACTACACTTAATAATTAACTAAAATAATTGTATATGATAAGATTTAAAATAGATGTAATCTTTGAAATGTATTCATTTGCTTGTTTAGTATGTTGGTCCGTTCTAATTTCTTTAAGTATAATGCTTCCCCTATTTTTGTATTGTTAGTTTTTATAATGATGTTAAAATTGTCTTTTTTAATTTCATGATGGTGTTGAAATATTTCAGTATTTAAATGTCCATTAATATGCTCTTTTATACGTTTCCCGAAATGGCGGCTTGTTTCTCCAATGTACAATTTGTTACAATTGTCGCATTGATATTTATAAACTATTGAAGAAACTAAGTCTTCGGGAATGTTGTCTTTGTTCTTAAAAAGATGTTCAGTTTTCAAAGTACTAAAAATTGGAATAAGTCTTGATCTTATGAGCTTTTTATTGATATTTACTAAGTTATTTGACAATTTCTTGATGTTGTTTTCTATATATGGAAGTTTCCAATATATTTTTTGTTAACTTTGTTTCATTATCTTGTTGTAAAATTTGTTTAGTGATAATTTTCTTAATTAATTTATGCGGATAACCATTGTTTTCAAAAACTGTGTACAATGTGTCAAGTGCTGATGTTATAACTTTGTAATCAGATGATATTGCATAAATTCTTTTACAAATTGCTTTGACGATGTTGATTTTATACTTCTTGTCACAATAAGATGTAAATCTTATCAAGAAGTTGTCAAATAACTTAGTAAATATCAATAAAAAGCTCATAAGATCAAGACTTATTCCAATTTTTAGTACTTTGAAAACTGAGTGTATTGTGTAGCATAAAGTAAAACATTGTTAAGATCATTTCTCTGAAAACAAATTTAAAAAAGTGAGCTCTTAAAACTTCAAAAGTATTCATATTTGGGGGCACAGAGTGCAGTTGGGCAGAATGCTACTCCAGTTAAGTGGTGGTTTTGACAGCACTTGCGATTTCAACCCATAAATCGAAACACACAATTTTTCGGGTGATTTGCATTGAAAATTTAGGACTGACGTAAGGGAAAAGGAAAGATGCGGAGAATACCTTAAAACGATTCTCTATTTGCTCCAGTGAAAATTTGAGAAACTGGGCAGCTCATCACATTCCATTTCTGTATTTGTGTTATCAATCTTGCGTGAATCAAATCATTCCTAACTAACACAGTTAACTGACACTTTAATTTAGTAAATATTTATAGCAGCGATTAAATACTATAGTAATGACATAGAATTCTAGTGCTTAATTCTTAATTACTGGTTCTACTAACATGTTATCAGATTGTTCAACAATTTTTTATGACATTATTATGGCAGCATATCTACTATAACTGCTCAATTCCACTGAAGTAGTTCGAAAGTACTAACAGTCTGTCCACGGTCAGAACAATAATTTGGTTTAGAATAGGTATACAGATAGGCAGAAATTAACCGTTAGAGTTTTCCATGCCATTTCCTAAATGACAAAGCAAAGACATTAGGACGTGTCATTATATAGAAGCTGAATAAATATCAAACTTAATTGGTGAGATGTCAGATAGAAATTAAAAAATTGAAAGCACTGTAGCAATGCTGTAAGATTTTAGGTTTTCTATATCCAAGAAGGTGAGTACCTCAAGCAATCTATTGCTTGAGTCAGCTTATTATTGGCCATGCTAGATATGGATCTTGATAGCTTGAGGGAATTATGAAGGTTATTGTAAAAAAAATTAATTAGAATTAAACATTTTGACAAATACACATTCAATGAATTGCAGAATTTAAAAGTGACTTACATTTCATCTCTACTACAAACATTATCCGAGTCAGGAGTTAGTTGAGCCACTAAGGAAGAAGTAGAAAATGTTAAGATTATGAGAAATCCAAGCATATCGACCACTGTCGATTAATGCTTAATAATGATATTAATTGGCAATTTACTTTAAATTAGCAGTGATATAATGGTAATTTAGATTCTGACATCATATAAAGTATTTATCAAATGTCATGTGTTTCTAAGAAAGATTGAGTAGTATTCACTTGATTGAACAATAATCTAATAGTGTAAAATTTTTCTTGCATATGTACTTTAAGTCTATGGGGATTTCTGATGCAGTAGAAAAACGGAATCTTACCAAACATTTCTTCCCGAAAGTAAACTATTTTTAATAAATGCAAGATTAAGCCTAAGCTTTGTGAAACTAAAAGTTGCTGCGTTTCATTCAAAAACCTAGATATCATTTACAAGGACTGTATGGAAAATAACGTAAAATTGTTTTAGTTTATAGTTTGCTTTGTTTTTCAGTTTCATGTTTTAATAAAGTCATAGTTTGATATTTATTACAAATTGCATGACTTATGTCTTAATTTGAATGAGTTATGTTTTAATTTGAATGCGTTAGTTTTTAAGTTGAACTGTAAAACGTGTAGAAGCAATCATTGAAATGTCAAAACTGGCTGTTTTCTATTGATTGGACAATTTTTGAAGATAATATATATATATATATATATATATATATATAATAT
>CABFPE010000029.1:1619968-1630429 GCA_900660155.1 Hofstenia miamia | reverse complement strand
TATATATATATATATATATATATATAATATCACTATTAATATACTATAACTAAAGGTATCAAAATATTCTAATTTCTGAGAAGAAATACGTTCCATTTTTGCCACCTAACAGCTTAAAAATTCAATTATATAAAAGTTACATATTATCCCATTTAATATACGGTTCACAAATTTGGTATCCATCAAGGACGGGATTTATTAAGCTGGAAAAATTTCAAAGACGTTGCATTCACTGGGCTTCAAATAAGAAATATATAGACTATAATGAATTAACTCGATTTAAGATTTTACCAATTTCCATCGAATTTCAACTTTTGGACTTAATAGTTTTAAATAAACTACTAAATAATAATTACAACATTGATCCATATGATTATATAAAACTTACTTCAAAGAAAGCCGGTTCTAGAACGCATGGAAAATAATACTACAATCTCGAAAAGTAATTAAATCTATATCATCATCAAACTATTTTTACAGAGTGGTTCTTTTAGCAAACTTCATCATAATCAATACTAATATCGACGTATTTGCAAGACCAAAATATTTCAAATTTGAAATATATGAATTTTTCACTAATTACGTTAAATCTAACTTTGAAGTTTTACAATATATGTTCCTGTTTTTATCCTGTGACTGCAGTAAATGTCGTGTTTCTAAATCGCTTTATACAAAGTAGCATGAGATCATATTCATTCTTTTTAAAGAAGCATTCAACCTGGAGAAACTCAACTTTGGCAATATCACTGTATTTTGGGAAATGTTAGTTATTTTTTTATGTACATTTAAAGTGGTAATATAAGTCATTATATATATATATATATATATATATATATTGTTATATTATATTTAATATGAATCATTGTAAGTATGTTCATAAATATATAAATTTCGTGCAGTCATGGCCGAGTGNTTGTAAATAGAGAACCGTTTTAGCTATGTTCTATTAGCAAGCTGCACTGGAAAACGATGATGATTTGATAGCATGATTTGATAAATATCCAGCCAGTTTCCCCAATAGTTTCACGCAAATACATTATATATATATATATATATATATTTCCAATCGGCTTCGATTTATAAATCATTGTCAGTGTTCAAATGCGTAGGATTTAATTCTTTAATTTACAATTACTACATTAAATGATGTTGAAATATGCATACACTTAAAATATGTTCAGTAAATTGATCGTACTTTGTTGACTATTTAATAGCTTGTTCTTGGTTGCATTTTTTATGAATAGGGCTTGAGCTAATTTGGTGTTCTTTGTTCTTAGCAATATTTCAAAATTTGCTTTGTTTACTTGGTGTTCATGCAAATATATTTCACTTTTTAAATGCCCTCTAAGATGTTCTTTGATCCTAGTTTCAAAATGTCGCTTGGTTTCTCGGATGTAAAAATGGTTACATTTTTCACATTGATATTTATAAACAAGAAACTTAAAGTAACCAAGATCGTACCAATACTAACATCAAAGAAAACATCCTAATTTTTAGAAACAAATATCCCATAAACTAAATGTTGGTTTCTTCCATTGTGTATGTCTTAAATGACATTAGTGTATTTAAAAATTTATATCTTAAAGATCTTTTAAAAGATAAATGCAAGTCTATAAATGATTGCGAGAACAAGTTAAATTAATACAACACCCAATTAACCAATATGTTTTGAATTAAAGTGAAAAGAAATATGAAAGACGAAATCTGAGTGAAGTAGATCTTTCATATTTGGTAATCGAGAGAAATAGCTTAATTTTTTTTATAGATATCTCTCGTGTGTTTAACTCAAACCCTTTCTCTAAATGATTTAGTCTAGACAATTTGCCAAGCTGGTTATTTTCGTCATGTCATCTTGAGCTTTCTAAACATTACTTTTCAATTTTAAACAATATAATTTGTCAATTTGGATATCGTCTTTGTTGGAAACAGCCTGATATTGTTTCTATGTTGAAAAGCAGTAATCTTGATCTGAATATGGACAAACATTTTTGAAGTATTTGTCTCACTCACCTTTAAGAAATTTCGAAAAACTTTTAATTCCTGCAGCTTCTAGATGCTTTACAAATCTACATTTTGTAAATATATCAAAGGTTTATCACTTTGTAAACTCCATGCTTATGTTAGTGGATTCTTAAAAACCGAGGTTGCTAAACATATTTAAGATGTATATATTACAAGTGTTAATTAATGGAACTACTGCCTGGTTCTTTTTAGCTTCAAGACTAGATTTAAAATCATTCCCTTCACTAGACATGCAACACGCATTCTCACATTAGGCTGCTCTTGGACTGTGAATACTATTCTTAAAGCTATTCTGAATAAAAATGTCTGTTTGTTTTGAAAATTAAGAATGATCTTTGTCATCCTCTTCATAATTAACTTCATTATTCACTCTAATATTACCCTTTCCTTTTACATTTTTATTGGCATTTATGCTTCTTGTGTTCAGAGTACTTGAAATAAATTATTATTTACATTGTTATTGTTATTATTATTATTATTATTATTATTAATATTACTATTATCAAAAAAATAGATAAGCAATTATTTGGAATAATACCATTAAGGGTTTAGTCGTATGACAAATAATACATAGCAAAGCACTGGCTGTCACGTACTAATCATGTGCAAAACATATATTTTTGTTTGATTTGATGACACGTTGCTGTTTTTACATGGAATCTGGATTGAGATTAGTAAAATCTGCCTTGAGCACTTGCATACACTCCATACAACAGAATTATTCATAGATTTTAGCCTGCTCCCTAAAACTTGTTGTCAATTCAAGAGATCGATCTCTGCTTGGAGTACAACCCAGTTTCATAAATGATCTGGAAATATTTGTATTCTTGCTATTGCATTATGTTCTATGCCATTTTTAAATGAATTTTGTTGCAATTAAGTTTAGCAAGTCAAGTGCTTTGAGAAGTGAATTTTCTTCTATGAATCTATCAAGCAGTGGCGTTAAATGGGATCAGATTTTGGAAAAGGCGTCGGGTCTGGTCAGGTTGTGTCCTGATTTGCGTATCTTCATTGGAATATAAATCAGAGCCTATATTATCAAAAATATAATTACAACATACATAATTCACGATGATAATATGAGTTGAGCAAATCATTGAACAAACTAGTTTTGAATTAATAGATAGTTTTAGTCTTGGCAACACAAATACAGTGAAAGACTGGACCACCAAACACTGAAAATCTGAGCCTGGCAATTATATTAGACGCCTGATTAGTACTTACGTTGCAGTACGCAATGAACAAATACGCAAANCAAGTGCTTTGAGAAGTGAATTTTCTTCTATGAATCTATCAAGCAGTGGCGTTAAATGGGATCAGATTTTGGAAAAGGGTCTGGTCAGGTTGTGTCCTGATTTGCGTATCTTCATTGGAATATAAATCAGAGCCTATATTATCAAAAATATAATTACAACATACATAATTCACGATGATAATATGAGTTGAGCAAATCATTGAACAAACTAGTTTTGAATTAATAGATAGTTTTAGTCTTGGCAACACAAATACAGTGAAAGACTGGACCACCAAACACTGAAAATCTGAGCCTGGCAATTATATTAGACGCCTGATTAGTACTTACGTTGCAGTACGCAATGAACAAATACGCAAAATGATATACTGCCTTCGTGTTGATTAAGATCTTGATCTTTTTGATTTCATTAAGTTCTCTAATTCCCGCTCCAGTCACTCTGATAATGTTGTCACTTTCTCCATTCGTCGTCCCAAGAAACATCGCACTCGTCACTTATTTTTCAATCGTGCTTGAATTGCTGTTAATTACATCTTGACTCTCAACCCTCCAACAGCCATTGATTACTTTTCCCCACTGCGAGCTTCAAGAAATCTTTGATGTCTTTCCTCTTTGCTAAGCCATTTTCCAACTTCGCCTACTCTTCCATCTGCTCCTACTTTATCTCCTGTTCAGCGGCTAAATAAAGTCTTTCATTATTATTATTATTACTAAATTTATAACATCAAAAACTGAAGTTACCATGCTATTACAAACAATTGGGAGAATGCTTTAGGTCAGTTCAGTGTATTTACTCTGATTTGAAATTCTTCTGCGATTGATATTAGGAACTGAACTGTAATGAGACTACAAAAGTCTAAAATTTTAGCTTTGGTTCCGCAATTGCAAATCTTGAATCAGCTATTCATCAAAAATTTGCAAATCTGATCTCGTCAAAATTATGCTGCAAAAGCCCCTTATTAGGGTAATTGATAAGTTTTTTATAGTATAACTCAGCAAGCTTGAGAATTCAGCATAAGTAGCACTTCGACATTGATCCGGTTTGAAATACATGAAGCTGTTTTAATAGTAGTTCTTTACCATCCTGCTATGAATTCAGCTGCTAGAGGGAAAAAACACAATCCCTTCTTTCTCAGATGCATTATCGTGAGTCGGATATTTCCTTTATTCTCCCTACCTAATTCCATAACCTGCTTCTGAAGATGCATAAGGTAAATTTGATTGTTGCAAAGAAGAGTTCACAGTGAAAACTAGAGCAGCAGATTCCCTGGACACCAATGAAAAAAGGAAATATCACCATGGTGGGATAAATTATTTTAGATTAAACACTTTTTTACATGCTGGTGGCAATCCTGCAGATCTACAAATAGAATATGTGCCGGACCAAAGACGATCATCCCTACTAATCATGTACCAATTTCCATTAGAAGAACCGTGGTCACCCCAGATATCTTGGATAACAGAGGAACAGAATTGGCATCTGCTTTCAGTTGCAAGTAACGGTAGCCTATACAATAAAAGAAAGCAATTTGAAATACCTTAGGTCGAAGGTGACAGCCAAGTTTCTATATTAGTATTCCTGTTAAGCTAGATCCGGCATATTGCAATGAAAGTGATTGACGTCGTGCTTTCTCAAGAAGAAAAGATAGATAAGAAACACGAATTTTGAACTTTTCTTTATTAAACACTCGTTGAACATTTTGTTGAGTTGGAGAAGAAGCTTGCATTCTTTAGAAAAATCGTTGAAGAATTTGTTGTCATGGAGTATTTCAATTACAGTGAGATCTCTCACCAATTTAAATGTTGCACTATGCGCTGCCTTGTGAAGCTCTGAGATATGACGAATGTCCATGCCAGATAATGATAATTCCAGCAGCATGTAATTTTTTGAAACAACACTGATTTTTCGGCAACTTTACAATTAAGTGCATGAAGTACGATTCAGGAGACATTTTAGTTGAACAAGATGGAGTGTCAGATGAGAAAAATATTAAATCTTTAGGGACAGTTTTGCAATGTATTTGATATGCCGTAAATTCTGAAAGAGACTTTGTTGGTGTATCTTCAAATGGGTGTAATTTTTTGTAGTCTTTGAAATTTTCAGTAGTATCAGGTAGTAGGCCTTATGAGATGGCGACATTTGCGGTATGGTCAAACTGACCAACTTCATAGAGCTATAGCGACTTTCAAATTTGAACAGAACTTGAGTCATCTCTTGATAGTCTCAGTGTGGAATGATCTACACCTTCTTTCCAAAGATTCACTATATCATCTTCTCGCCATTTTTGAATTGTATTGTATATTATTTCATCATTGGCTTTCTGCTCTTAAAATAGGCATAGCCACAGCAAATAATTTTATTAAGATTTTTTCTTCATTAGATTTCAAGAGGCAGTTATTAAGTAATGAACCAAGTACATGATGTCAGTTTATGTTAACACTTCTTGGTATGTAGCAGATTGATGGAACATCAGATTTGTAATTTTCAATAAGTGAAGGAAGAGCATGGTGAAATTGAATCAATCAGACTAAGTTGATGAAACTCTATTGCGATATGCTCCTGATTATGAGGTTTGATTAAATGTTTCTGTAGATGTACGTCATTTAAGGCATCAGTATTTCATGACATTGTAGGTTTGTTCATATTATCACATTGAAAATGAAACCATTTTTTGCATGACAGATATTGAATACAAGAGTATAAGCAGTTTAAGTGACATGCAAAGCACAGTACTTAATTACCAGATCATTATAAGTTTTCTCTTTGTCTTTCTCTAAGAAGTGGTTTTTTAGATTTTAAATGATTTTGATCTTTATTGATGATGTTAGAGAAACGATGGTTGTATAACAAAGCTCACTACCGTTAAGTTCCCTAATACTGAAATATTTTGTTAATAGGTTGCCTCTAACAAAATTGCTACAATAACAGTAACTTAGTCATAGCAACTGGAATTCTCTATTCACATTTGTCAATCGGTAATATTGTAAAAACTCTCCTTTGCCAAATAACCGAATATAACGTATTCTGAAAGCCCAGCAAAATTTAAATGTAAAACTATGCTGTTCACCTATGAAGACGGTTTTATCTTAATACTCTTATCATAATAACTGAAAATTTGGCTATGACCAATCTGTAATAGCAAGAAGCATTATTCCCAGGCTTGTTAATAGAAATGAGATGACAATAAGAGATTTATTAGGAAGGGGATTTTAATTAGTTGCTATTAGAAACAAAATTATTTCTAAATTGTGATGTTCAGTAAGTATTTTCAATTTTAATTAAAGATCTTTATTTTTTTGTGTGTCCTCTACATTATATTTTTTAATGCATTGAAAATTAATATCCTCGTATAGCTCCGGTAAAAAAGTGAGAACGGATTTTAAATACAAAAAGTCTTTAACTGCAGTACACAAGTTTTTTCACCCCATTAAAGTGCCATGCTCTGGACGAACACATTTAGGCGATTACGCAAAATCAACATCAGTAGCCATAAAGACACCACATGGGACCAGGTCCTTTATTAATTATCACTTAACATATCTCAAGATTCAAGAAACGTTCTGCGATATCTTTACTCTACTGGAACCATAGAATGCAAAACTTCACTCAAAATATCGGATATGAACCCCAAAAATATTCTACAGAAACTTCAAGAAGCTGACTGAAATGAACACGCTAAAAAGGAAGAAAGGAAATGGGCGACCCCTCAAGTTGACTTAAAATAAACAGAAAAGTTTTGTCAAAATTGCTTTACAAAACCCATTAAAATATACCGCTCATTTGAACTCAAAGCTCCAAAAAACCCATAACAAGGTTGTCTCAACATCGACAATGTGCCAACATTTTCAAGAACAGTGATCTGTAAAAACGGATGGATTTTTCTGAAGTGATTTCTATGTTCCAACTGCATAAAAACAACATTTCTTATTGGTCTGCAACAGCCAAGACGCTTCTCAAGCCATTTCTACAATTTNCCCCCCCCCCAAGTTGACTGGAAATGAACGGCAACGTTTTGTTGAAATTGATTTACAAAAACCCATTGAAAGCAACTGCATATTTAATCTCAAAGCTTAATAAAGCCATAACAAAGTTGTCTCAACATCGACAGTGTACCGAGCATTCTCAAAGGCAGAAATTTATTAAAACAAAAATTTTATTAAAAAAGAGCCACTATTGACACAACAACAGAAAGAAGACCGGGTTAGCTTCTGTGATGTATGGTCGGTAAATGGATTTTCCAGAAATGTTTTCATAACCGATGAGTCTATGCTCCAGGTGCATAGAAACAAAATGTATCATTGGTCTACAATATCCAGGATCCTTTAAAGCCATCTCCTAATTTTTTCCAAAAATGCATGGTTTGGGTTTCTTTGAAAAATATCTGCAAATTTTGTAGTGGCCTGTAAATGCGCGGACCTTTCACTAATATAAATGTGGTGTGGGGTATCTTGAAAGACGATATGGAAAAGAAACATCCAAAAATATGCAGAAACTGAAGAAATATTTGGTGGAGTCAAAAGAAAAAAAATTGCTCTAGAATGAAGAAGCTTTTGATGGACACAACTAACGACAGATCTTTGAAATTTGTACGCTCCGAAGGCAATTTTGTCTAATTTCTTTTACATAAACTTAAAGAAAGCTTAATTTGTCACAGATTAATATAAATTTGTAACTGTGCATGTTTTTGTGGCTAAGAGATTGAAAAAAAATTTTTTCTGTTATCATCAGCGTATGTAAAATCTATGCTACTTTTACTATGCTTGTATTAGTAAAAATGGATTTTAAGCAATATTTGAATATGTCAAAATTTATCAACATTAGAACGAATCCTAAAATATTAAATATTTTTATAACATACGTAACTAGTCTGTGGTAGCTTACTGACATTAATCTAATGTGAAGCTTACATAGATGCTTAAACGAATATATTTAGAGATTCATTTCATACTTCCATTATCCTTAATTATAAGAGCGTAGGTAGAATTTTCCGATGAGGAACATGGCAATGGGTATGGGTGATATGTTAAGTGATCAGAAATATGGCGAATTCCTTGAGAATCTGTCAAAATATTGAAAATTTTTCACTTAAAATGCATTTTGCAATTGTTACTATTAATTTTTTTACAGAAAAAATCAATATTGGAAGCATGTAGAGGGGATATTTTTCCATATTCTCTTGCTAAGCTAAGAATAAATATTCATTATAGGAATCGATGATTTTTCCAAAGATGGTTTGCTTGCTTTTATCAATCAACACTTTTCACCATGAACAACCTTAATATCTCAATTCATATTTATTTTTTAACATTTTGCAACATAGATCAATATTCGTTGTAAATGGGATTCGTATGGAAATAAAAACAATTTCTTCTCATTCATAACTACATTTAGCAATTGTTTTACGTATCGTTCATAAAATATTCAGTCTTTACATTAAATTTCTAAGTATAACAAGCCCCATTTATTAATTTCCTTTCGTCTTTTCTTATATTTAAGCCTTAAATAGAATTTAAAAAGCATAAATTATCTGTGTATTTCTAAGAAAATATTTGAAAATTTACATGGTGCTAAACATGCTCTTTATGCATACATTACCATATAGTCGCTAGCAATTCATTCAGTTTCTAAGAAATTACGATTTCAAGCACGTTAAGTATTTTACATTATGCATAATAGCTATGCATGTTGAAGTGATTTATTAGCTAAAGCTCTGTAATGGCGTCATATTGCTATCACATCAAAGATATTAAACTTAATATGTATATATATATATATATATATATATATATATATATATATATGGGGAAGTTTTGTTGTCTTATTCGGTGTGTGCATATTATTGCAATNAATATATATATATATATATATATATATATATAAGATTCGTCACCCAGGCCGAGATGTGCAATAATCCAGAAATATTTAGAAATCACGAACAACAGATTCTTCCAAGCGGGGTAATGTCTAACTGTTTGAACTTTCGTTATCTCATGTACACTGTATATCTTAATCTAGACAAAACTATATTTAGCATCCGTACGATATAAGGGTAACAGGTAACAGCCATTATTTAGGTAACTATATGAGAGAGACTCCAGTTCGTAATGGGCACACTGCCCAAAGCGGTATCTGATAACCAAGAAGCCATCCGCCATGCCGTAGCAGAGTGAAGTTCCACTAACTCAGCTCATTCTCATCGACTGATTTGATTGTGTACCGTAACTAAGTGATTATAAAGGAAGAACTCAATTCGACTTATTATCTCACTCTCTCTTGTGTGTAATTTCTAACAACATAATTAATACACAAACATCTGATGACGCTAGCTGCTGGAGAGAAAAACTAATTAATAAATAAAGCAGCTTCCTACTCTACATATAAACTATTACTACAATTAATAACAACAGACACTAGCTGCCACAAGAAAAAAAGAGTTAAAAACTATTTACAAATTAAATGCAGCTTCCTAACCTACGATAAAAATAGATACAAGTACAAACTGTACTATAACAATATATACAAGGTCATTATCGGACTCGTTATAGGTCTCCTACTGTTACTAATTTAGATCTAAAACAAGTTAGTAAATAAATAACAGCCTACAGTTGGCTAGCTAGCCTTATTTCGATTTTGTTACTAAAGAATAGATAGCTAGGTAGGCGCAGAGTAAAATCCCTTACACCTATTCTTTATTTAAATGCATTGTTTCGATCAAGGCAACAACTATCTAATTCCCTCGCAATAGCCTATAGATCGTTACATGCATAAAATGCCTAGCTGCGCATTTTAAATAAATATTCAAACCAAAATCAAATATAAGTAAAATTCCAAAGAATATAATCCATCAACTGTCCACATTGCGACATAGCTATTTATACAGACTTCTAACAACAGGTTTGCACTATTTTAACAGACAAACAAAACACCTGTCTTCTGTTGTAATTTGTCTTCCCACGCCCAGTGTATTGATCTCAAATTAACGGGAAGCGTATTATACTTGGCTTCTTGCAAGATATGTTTTTTGCAAATATTTGTCCACACGTTCAGTGCATGAAAAGCCATTAATAGCATTCGTTCTAAATATCAAATTTCTTTTCCTTTCTTTATTTCTATATTTATCTGTTAAATTTGTAATTTTAGAAGGATTATGCTACAATATATATATATATATATATATATATATATA
>CABFPE010000029.1:1588950-1619858 GCA_900660155.1 Hofstenia miamia | reverse complement strand
ATATATATATATTACATTTATTTTTGTATTATGGAAGGCTACACGTAGTATCAAGAATTGCAACCGGGTAATCCGGGCCAACGTTTCTGTGTCGCCCATAAAATATTTAGTGTCATTTTGTCCAGGTCACCTTGTCATATTTAATTAATAAACAAGTCATGGAAATAAATTTGCAAAAGAGCTCATCTCTATGAAGTTACTTAAATAGTGTTAGTGGTTTCATAAAAGTTTGTGTTGATTTTCATTTTTTCTGCATCTGTAACATTGGGTTAATAAATTTAAATTCAAATTGAAATTTTTGCTAGAATGAGAATGGGGTTACATTATGAATTGAATGCACTTCTGCTAATAAAAAATTGTTTATTTTAAATCATAAGCGATATGCACTCAATCTCTATGAGGCCCATTTTATGATTTTCTACTTGCTATACTAGATTTAGCTATGCTTGAATTCTGTAATAAAATCTATATACTGAAGTTGAAAAACTTAAAATATAAATTTTATTTTTCAAACACTATTTATAAAATGATATTGTATGGGATGAACTTGTATGTTTTTGCCAAGACCTCTGCTAGGCAGGTGCCGTCTGATCTGAAACCGTAATGGCCATGCCCGGTTCATGTCCATATCATTTAGCTGAATTTGAATAGAGCATTTGGCCTTGCTGTAATTTTGCTTAATAAAAAATTATTATGATGGTTTTTTTATTTCACATGCTACTATACATTTGTAATATAAACAACTCTTAATATCATGCTTATTTTCATTTACATAGGTATATTTAGAGAAACACTAGTCTTAAATATTTTGATTTTTTTATTTCTCGAGATAGATAAATCAACACTGGCTATGTTGGCCCATGGGTAGCAACTTTATAATATCTTACCCTGCATTTTCAAAACAATTGCTGCTGGTGACAATTGGTATAAAAGTAAAAACTATAGCAACTCAAAATATATTAGTTTAGCCATCCAGCTATATAATAAAAAAATTCCGTTTAAAAATTTGTACAATTTCTAGTTTTAGAAATCTTCCCCAAGAGATTGGCCACTTTACCCTTTATTTAGAATATGCTTGCGTCCTTTTTCTGAGGCGAAGCGTTCATCTTTCAGTGAACACTAGCATGAAATATATGCAAGCATGATTTGAACAAAAGCTTCTAAGGAAATATTTAAAAACACTGGTCATGGGTTATTTAAATTACAATCATATCCGCAATTCACAGGGTTCGCAGAGTCGCTTTTTGTTACCACTTTCATACAAAATGTTTTTATTGTGGAAATTTTAATATTCAAAAAATGATTTTAACTTCAATTGTGGTTCACAAAGCATAAATTTTCATCAATGCCACCTGGTTTGTTTGCATTGATTTGAAGCTGTAAAAACTATTAGTAAAACATCGTTTGCGCCCCTTGCCTGAGAATCTAGGAAATATTTATTAAAATTACAAATTTGTTAATTGAACTTGCAAAACCCGCTAATATTTTAATCCTCATCATGCGGATAAACATCATTTACAAATCTGCATAGTTTTAATAACCTTGTTATATATTCTTTGAAAGCTAAAGCCAAACTCATACAACTAAATACAACAAGATTCCTAGTTACCAAATATAGACACCCGTTTCTACTCAAAATTTTTAGTAAAACTAATGCATTGCAAGTAATTACCAAGAATATATAGTAAAATTATTTTTAGTTATGAATTATCAATATGGAATTTCTTTGGATACAAAGTTATACCTATATTGTGGGTAAAAGTATAAATTGTGAAACGCCCAAGTTCAAGGAAGGAAAACCTGGGTAACAGTTACGCAAGTTTACGTACAAGAATACTGAATTTTAGTCGTACGCAGTAATCATTCAAGTTGTTTTCCAAAACAATTAGTTTAGGTATTGCAGATGTGAATGGCGAGTTAAAAGTAAAAGGAATCTTATGGAACAATGTGTAATGTTGTCAGCAATACAACTCTAATGTCTATGTTTTCTATAATGCTAGATCGGTGTTTTTATAATATTCAAAATATATTTCAATCATCTTAAACAATTTTTTTTATTGATCTTGGATCTTTGCAGAATTCATTGTGAAAATAGAGTAGTCAATATCTCATTCAGTTTCTCGACAAAATCTAGGGTTGTGATAAATCAAAAGTCCTAACCTTGTTGAAGAGATGAAATCTGTAGAAATTACAATGATAAAAATCCATTTGAAGATATGCAAATGTAATAAACTCATGTGCCATACACTTCTATTATAAATCTGTACCCAGCTGATGCCACATTATTAAATTTTGTGTGCAAATGAAATTTATCAGTTATTGCAATGAGACATGCCACTTTAGGCAATGTAATATAATAATTGTGTTACTACTAATATCGCCCAATCTGCAGCAATGATCTTGTCCCCAAACCCGCACTTGCCCTTGCAAGTACTATCAGCTTTAAATTATATCTAGTAAAATTAAAATTTTTGCTGTTGAAAACAAACTTTATAAGGAAATGTTTGCTGTTTGTATAAATTATCACTAGATGACATAGATTAAACCATTTGTTTCATATTTTCTTTTCATCTATTTCATATAATAATTGCAAAAAAATCTCTATCATATTCCTGAATTTACAACAAAAACTGACCCTAACTTTTTTGCCACCCCCTCTATTTTATTATAATTCCTGGCGACATGTCTGATCTACAGAACGTTAACTTTTAAAATTTAACCAAATGGCATGATTTTCCCAATATGACCTATTTCAATAATATTTTTCAAAAATAAATAATAAATGCAGAAGAGCAGATCGAGACACTCTGTTCTTCTTAATTCACAATTTAGGTTATATGTTGTATTTTTGTTGGAATTTGGTGAAGAGTAAAAAATAAATGAGTTACAAGTTAAGCATCTTTCAAAATTTATTAACATTTGGGAGAGAAAAATTTTATTAAGCAGTTAATAGATTGAACTTTTTATCAGTGCGCAATTCAATCCAAGCGCACAAAATGATATATCATATTTTATATACAATGTGGTAAATATTTATATTTCGAAAATCTAAATTAGTTTCATGCTCTCCAAAATCCCTTTTAGGATTTTCAATTTCAGGGCTTCAGTTAAATTCTAACTTTCTAACATATTCAACTTTGAGAAATCAAATCAAAAAATGAAAAAATATTTGCAATGATATTTTAAAAATGGGCCTAAATTGTACTCAATTAGCACTAATTTAATTTTGGTGGACTCGAGGAAGAGGCACAAAAAAGTATATTTAAATAGGGTTTCAATGGGAAGTTCATATTAACGCACTTGCAATCGAGCTTACAATCAGATCACACCATCATTATATTTTGCATAATTGATTCAGTCATTCAAAAAATTTGCGTGTTCAGCATCAAACAGTCATGTTATATTATTAAATTTTTTAAAAAAATTGGATATGTCACTAATCGTTTTTATTTGAGTTCAAAAAACCATTTCCCAAGTAACATTTCTACGACACCTCAGAATATAATAGCTTTATCGCAGATAAGCCTTAGCCAAAATTTAGGTACGTTTTATTTAACACGTTTTGAAGTATTTGCGATGGTCATTATGTTTCGTATTCTTCTCAAATTAGTCATTTTTACTCTCAAAAGGGGATTCACATTATTAGTGTTTTGATTATAGCCAAAAATTTTTCTTAGACTACAGCAAAAAACTAACCGTGTGGCACACACTTAATGAAACAGGGAATTAAATCGCTTAAGCAATACAATTTTGATAATTTTAAGTTTCTACAAATATCGAAAAAAACTGTTTTTGGCATATGTAATTGAAGTATACTGATTTAAGAAAAATTTTAAAATCCTTCCATTTTTTACCGTTAAATACTAAGCAATTAAATTTATTCCAAGCTTTAACAAATTCAGATATTTTGAAATAATTTTCACATATTCTACGTATATACAAGGAATAGATAATCCTTCTATTAAGCACGTTGAAAGAAATTATTTGATTTTTCAAGCTATAACTGAATCTACTTTATCAAAATAAATCCAAGCTGTAGTGAAAATGAGCAATTGAATGACAAGGAAAACTTTTATGAGATTCATATCTTTTTTAAATTATTCCATCAATAAATTTTAAACTATCGCCAAATATTGACTCATTCCTGACAGGGTCTCTTTTACATGGAAATTGTGATACATTGCCAATCCCCAAATTTGCTTAATATTATTTGTTATTCCACTTTGAGGCCCACTTTTAGGTTGATGATACCTTCTCTTAATATTCTCAAACCGAGAGCTTTTCCTAATTGGAATTTAAGTTCATTAGTAACTCATCCTTCAAAGTAATTTTTTCTGTGGCACATAATGCAAAATTTTAGGTCAATAGAACAACCTTGGCAAAAATATAATGTATCACATTTACCTATTACATGATGTAATGTTTGTTTCTATGAAACTGCTAAAAATGTACCAACTAATGATTATGATTTTTTAGCATTTGGTTGAAAATTGGACCCCGATGTATTTTGCTCCAATGATTGTTAAAATGTTATTTTTATGATTCTGGTGGACTTACATGCATTTTACAAAAGCTGTCTTCATTTTTCTAGACAATTTGATTTTTCAATTGTTTGCACAAACGGGGGCGGACACTTTGAGCATTTATTTGGTATAATAAATATATCCAATCAATCTGAATTTTTGCATTTAGTACCCATAGACATATAACTTTGCAATCATGACAATCAATAATGAACGAAATATCTGGTTACGTCAGCATTTTTTCATAACTTTTTAAAGTTATATTGTAGCTGGAATAACCTGTTGTGACGTCATTGGTATTTCTTAAAAAAATATTCTTCCCACCATCTGTGAAAGTTAAATTGTACTTCCATTATTCTGTAAATTTTCGTGGCTATTTCACCCTTTGTTTGTTTGCAATAGCAATTTTGAATACACCTTGGAAGGCAACTCCACTTAAATATTACTAGTTGTCGACAAAGCATTTTTGGAGAAAGGAATCGACACAAAACTTCGTGTAAACAAAATAAATTTCTCTGATGAGCTTATGGCTCTCCTCGAATTTTCATAATAGTCAAATGTGTACGATGTCGGGTAAATATATCTTATCCCAACCTTAATAGGGTCACGATACACCAACTATCAACACTTAGTTAATGGAACAAGCCTTGTAATTTTTTCATTTATTGAAAAATTAAATTTCCTCCATTTTTTGATTCTGTAATTCCATAAAATAATTATTCCCTTCAAATTTATATCACCATAAAAAATTTGAACCTCATTTTTTGGTTCAAGTTAGTTTCAACAACTTTTTTGATATATTTATTGACATCGAACGTTTTGGATTATATTGCCAATAGTATTACAATAGTGACATCAGCAGAATTAGTAAGGCAGTATTTAATCTATTCCTTGGGCAACTGTGTAGCAATCATAATTCGTACATTGAATTTCTTCTATATCTATATTCTATGAAGCACTTCCGCCAAAGATTTACAAATATATTTTTCTGTAGGAGTGGATGATTTTATTAGTGGCAAGAACTGCGATTATACCTTCATAACACTTTAGGTTTAAAAAAGTCTAATACTAAATTTGTGAAAATATTATTTTAAAGTATTTAATATTACTTTGCGAACTACTTTGACCCCTCAGTAAATTTGATAATGTTTCATTAAAGCGATATAAACTGTTATTTGTCTATTTAGTTATTGTGATTATAATTTATCTAGTATATAGGTATTTCGTATTATGATAAATTAAAATTGATCGGTTTATGGATAATATTTTAAGTCATTATTGTGGGATGATTAACCTCTTGAGTCCCACTGTACTCGGCCGAGTACACGAGTAAACTTTGATCTGTTGTAGCGAGCGCACTGATGGGCCCGTTTATCCATCTCAGCTTAATAGAATATTAGGTTAGCCATACTGCGGTATTAAATGGAATCGAGTTTAACGTTATAATTGTATAGCATTGGCTTCATAGACAATGCTGATTTTAATCTATTGATACCTGGAAATAAAATCGGCTATATTTTACATTCTGTGTCAATTCAACAATTGTGTTCTACATGAAATGTGTTTATTAATATCTACCAAATTGATATATTGTATTTTCCTTATAACTTAAGCAGTGTGTTTAAATTATTATTGATTCTTTCTGTTGTACTCGTCCGAGTATAGTCGGGTTGCAATTTCCAAAACACTAAGTAAAACTAAACTTTTTAATAATGTTTCAACCTGAGTGCTTTGTTATTATTTCAGGTTCCTGTGATAAAAGTGTTGTCTGCCACAAAATCTTTTCGTCAAACGGCTGTATAGGCACGTTCTAATATTGAAGTTTGGATGGATTTTGATAATTCCGATATTGAAGATGTTGCGAGCGATATCGATATTCAGGAGGAACCGGATGCCAACTATGAAGCAGATTCGCCTGAAACAATTATGATTTCCGCAGAAGATAATATTGAGCCTGCATCTGACGAAGACAAACAAAAAAGTCTTCAAATAAAATGGATTCTCAATACTTTTCCTCAAATTGAGATTTGTTAAGATATTTATGATTATGAGATGGATGGGCTTGCTAAAGAAAATTCTATGACAAGATTTGATTTTGGATTTTATCCCTTACCAAGGCAAAAATACACTTTCTGACAAAGACAAGGGAACCAAAGAAGGTGAAGCAGTGATTTTGGAATTGATTAAAAAAATATTGAGAAAGATGTCATTGTTTATATGGATCGTTTTTTCACAACTATTGGGAGCATAGAAAACACAAATGAGAAAGATATTGGAATGACGGGAACAGCATGAAAAACCGATTACCATTTGCTCTTTCTGCAAAACTACCAAAAAGCTTAGAGCGTGGTGAAACAAAGACATTTTTTCGAGAAGATGGTGTAATGGCATTAACATGTTGGCAAGATAGTAGCTTCCTGCTCTGTTTAAGCAATCGGCAAGCACAACTTCCTATGAAAAAATGCAAAAGGTAGGTATCAGGGCTCTCTTCAAGGCAAAAATTTCCCCAGCCGTTTGTTATTGATCAATATAACAAATTCATGGGAGGTGACCGAATGTCTGCACTTCATCTACATTTTGGGTATCGTACCAAAAATGGACCATCAAAAGTATTCATCACGAAATGATGATGTCTGTTATTAACATTTGGATTGAACCACAGAAAAAGTAACGTTTCTAGAATTCGCAATGGACCTTACTAAAAAATGCTGGTGAAAGCAAATCTTTCTGAATATAACAAATGTCCAACCAGACAAACGCGGATTTCCATTGATGTCACAAAGATTGGGTGACACCCATATGCCAGAATTTGTTCTTATGAAGAATCCAGCTCGGTGCAAACGCTGCAGTAATGGGAAAACGTCATAAGAAATGTTTTGAAAGGTTAGAAGTACTAGTTTACTCGTTCCCACAGGGGCTTCTAATACAAAGTTAATAGTTTTGAAAATTGAAATACAAATTTAACATCAATTTTAAAATTTTTAGATTGATTTCGTTTTATATTAAGTATATTTAAAAAATTTTAATTGTAACGAAGTCTTAGCTCATTTCTACAAAATTTTGAACTTTCTATGAAAAACCAATTTGAAACACATAAAAATTTATTTGTTTACTTACAAAAAATTCTTTAGTTTTTGCAGGGTTAAAGTTTTTCGAAAGTTGCTATCAAATTTTCTGTAATTATGCAATCTAATTATTTGGATGACGCAAGGGCAAGTAATATAATCAGAGTATTTTCTTTGCAATGGTTAGAAAGAAAACAAAGTTACAACGCAATCGAGGTTTTGTAGCAGAGATGGAAGTGGGGCAGGTCGGGTTGGGCAATGGGAAGATTTTTCTAAAGTTAGTACCCATAGTGCAAATGTAGTGCAGAAACACTTTTTATTTAAGAAAGATTGAGGTGGGAGATTGCCCAGTTTAAAGATTGTAGAAGGAAAATTTACTTTGAAAATGATTCTGTATATTCTAGTAAGTAAGGATTCAAAATATTAGAGCAGTGGTGTGGTGTAAGGCAATAAAATGTTGTAAGTAGTTTTGGAGAAGAATTTTTTAGTAGGCCAATTTAGGTCGGTAGAATATAAAACGTGGGGCAATGTGGTGCAGATGTTAACACATGGAAATTGGGCAGGGAAGTTCACAAAACTCCATCCCACGTCCATGTCTGTTTTGTAGTTTACCAGACAAGCACTTATTTATGTGAAGCAGACGTGCAAAAACAAACATTAAAGAGCAAATACAACACTCAAACTTCACCATTTTATTGGAGATAAGAAAGGCAATTCTGGGAAATCAAGAAAATTACTGTAATTACGCAGAAAAGAAAGATCAAACCTTCATGCATATTCTACTACTAGAAGCCGACTAGGGATGTAGATGAAACAGATAAATAAAGGCAGCTATATGAAAACCTTTCTGAGACCTCATAATCGGTTTGGCACATTTAGAACAATGCTGAAAAAGTTAGGAGCAAATTAAGGACGTTACTTTTTCAGTAGTTGGTGAGGCTCCAGTAGATATGTATTTCGCATTTACTGAAAACGTTTGTCTACGCCCTAAATGGCCAATTTATTTCCTAGAACTATTTAAAATGCTGAATTAATTAATTCTAATAAGTGAAATTCTAATATTTTTTAAACAATAAAAACTATTATAATACACATAATTTTAAAACATATTTCATTGATTCCATTAATAGATACACCCTTAGTAAATACAATCAATGAATATAACTGGAAAATTCGAAGTTGCATAAACAATTATGAAAATATTTCAGCAACTATTGCGCAAGATTACACTTACATTTAATGTTGATAAATGCTTCATTGCGCAATTTGCGAAATTCGAAGAAAATCGCAGTTATAATTAACGAAACTAAGAGTATGATCATATATATATATATATATATATATATATATANACTATGGGATTTGTATCCAGCACCTGCACTTTCCGATTTTCTATAGTATCCAGTGCCTTTTTGATGGAAAGCCAGAATAATTAATTTTATTAAGAAATTGTACATTGCGCTAGTAAGGGAGTGCGAGATTTCGTGCCACTTTCCTCTGATCTGATTCATTGAGAGACGGGTCACACAACATGTTCTCTGTTTGGTTGAGCGTTACTCATTTTGAGGTCGTGGATATTGGCTGGGTAATATAGTGACGTCATGCACAGTCATATACTTGGCCAATTTGCTGACTAATATTTTCCATAAAAAATTCCAATGTAATTACTGACTCATTTTTGTGACATTTCAAGGCCTGATTTATAAACACGTGTTTGCTGTAGTGACTAATGTATATGGTAATTAAATGATTGGATAAATTGCTATAGTGCACATTATTTAGTTTGCATGGCCTACACATATTTGTGTACATTTCATCATATTTTATAATAACATATTGCTGACTTATTTATCTGTTAAAATGTTCCATATGGTTCAATTGCTTAACCACTTCTATGTACAATGTTTAATTCGTTTTTGAGGGATCAATACATTACATGTAAAAAAGTTGCACTTCGTTTTTGTTTCAAATTCATTGCAATTTTTCCATTGTAAAAAAATTCCATGTGTTTAATTCATTTTTTCACAAAATGGAGTAAATATTTGTTATACTTAAACATTAAAGGTATAGTACATGATAAAAGCAAGCTACATTTTCAGAAAGAGTAAACATGTTTTATGTATAAAAACGGAATTTTAAATCCTCAAATTTTATGCCCGAAATGTTATTAATATAAATTATACACACACATGCGTTTCAATATCCAATATTATTTTATATTAGTTTTACATGGTGATCTTCTTCTCTCTGATTTCTTTTGGTGTATACGGATTTTTCATGACTGTACACATTATAGATTGTTACATCTTTTCTCAACTTTGCACATTTTTCACTTTATTTGGTTTATGACTTTTGTATGGCTGTAAACATTACATATGTTTGCCACTTTCCATTGCTTTGCAATGTTTGCAAGTTTTTCACTTTATTTGGTTTATGACTTTGCATGGGTGTATACATTACATGGGTTTTCTGCTTTTGTAACTTTAATGCCTAAATATGATGGCACATTTGTTATTCATAGTTGATGACGATTTTTCCATTGATAGATATCTGCAATTATTAAATTTGTAAACCCCATGATGTGCTCACCATTCTAAACTTATAAATGTTTGTAAATAGTTTATTATTCACATGCAAAAAATACAAGTGCATGATATTTAAAAGTTAAAAAATTACAAAGTAATATTTTAAATAGTGAAAACAAAGTCTATAAATTCACCTTATTAGTTAAAAATAAGAAATTAAACACAAAAATTCGATTCAGTCAATTGCAAGCTTAAGAAATTAAACAAAAGCAATTAAAACAATTTGAGTTCTAATAATTCAACATTTGTAATTTAGTGGTTAGCTAAAATATATTATATCTAAATAATTCCATTCAGTCAATTGCAAGTTTAAGACACTAAACCAAAAGTGATTTTAAAAAATTTGAGGTCTAATAATTCAACATTCGTAATTTAATTGAAAATTAAAAATTATTGTGTCTAAATATTTCCATTCACTCAATTGCAAGATTAAGAAATTAAACAAAAGCAATTGAAACAATTTGAGTTCTAATAATTCAAAATTCGTAATTTAGTTGTTAGTAAAAATATATTATGTATAAATAATTCCATTCAGTCAATTGCAAGCTAAAGAAATTAAACAAAATCTGTATAATTTAGTTTAAATCAAAAAAGCATGTACATCAATGAACATAGTTAAATAACTTAATAATGCATAACATTATTTATACCAAAAAGAGAAATACTAAATATAAATAGACCCATAAACCTAAAAACATATATAAACTTGTTTATAGTAAAAACGTTTGCAATGTAAAGAGTTCATACATCAATGAATATAGGTGGATAAACCAATAATGTGTAAATTCATTTATACCAAAAAAGTGTATGATGAGAAGTGAAATATTACACCGATGTATATAAACAAATAAACAATACCATATATGAAATTGTTTAAAGAAAAATGTGTATGATGGAGGTAGAGATAATACAAAAAAATGTATATATACACATAAAACAATACCACATATAAAATTGTTTTAAAGCAAAAATGTATACAATGGAAAGTGGGTTAATACAAAAATGTATATAGTTGCTAATGCAATAACCTTATGAAATTCATTTATAGCAAAAACAAGTACAATGGATAGTAAAATACTAAATTGTAAAATGCATTTCACTCTGATGTTTCAGTAGCCTCAAAGCAGAGAGTTGGTTATCCACAAGTTTAATATTTTAACATTAAAATGGAAAACCCAGTCGCACCTTCAATCTCTGGTGTGTAAAGATAATTAGTCAACAATGCAATGTAAGATGGGTTGACTTAGCATTTCTCAAGGAGAATACAACTCTTTTTGATTTACATGCTAAAATTAACAGCTCCTTAATGCAATAATTGTAAAAACACACACACACTGGTATGAAATATTCAAGTGTCCAGCTAGGACACAATTGCAGGTGATGATTAATAACACTTAAAAACAGTAGAGTGTGAAATAAAATTAAGTGTAATACATGCATAATTTGCTAGATATAAAAATATAAATTTAAATTGCATATGATTAAACAAAATATTCAGTGTAGCAAAAAATCAATGCATATAATTTAGTTTAAAGTGGAAATTTAAAAAGTGTACTCAACTGAACGTGAAATATTATAAAATGCATAGATTATCAAGCAATTATACATCAACATACCATGTAATTTTGCATGTAGATGCATTTGAAACCAAAACACATTGCCTTCAATCTTTGACCTGTCATCAATTTGTGTTGTTCTTTATCATTATATTGATAAACAAGTCTTTTTTAAAGTGAAAACACCTTAAATCAAGGTGAAACATGCATTAAATTGTGCCTACATTGTTGAACAATTATGTGTTTTTGAATTTTGGAAATAGAATATATTTCTTAAACTAATTACAACTTTAATTTAGTATTAGTCCATTTTTGATAGATACACTACTGCTCTTGTGGATTGCTTGGACATTGCATTCATGTACCTATGCAAACAAGCCTTCAAAGATTGTATTTATTTTATCAATACACCCTTGCCGATGGCCCAGAGTGTGATATATCATATGCATTTATAAGATAATCCTTCAAGCAATTTACGAATAATCAAAAATATGCAAATATCAAGACTATTCTTCCAGTAAACTTCATTAGTATTATGGTGGAAACTTAGTTTGAAGTTAAAGAATTAAGTCCTGAAAGACAGTTCAAACTATAAAAAACTAATAAATTTTAATTTCTTTCTAAATTCTTAGATAAAGCTTTCAGATTACTTGGTGATCCATAGGATTCTTGGTGATTGTGAAGTTCAAGAGAAAAATACTAATATTTCTTAGAAAGATTGTTTATATAAATTGATTATTGTTAGAAATTGAAAAACAATATTGTTCCTATTTCACAACGATTTTGAGGTTCTTGGGATAGGCCCTTAAGGGGAATATGGTTTCTTATTTTTTAAGGACTTTCTTCACTTGATCCATCCCACTCCTTACTTAAGAATTTGATATCTCGTCAATATAGTATTATACAGCTGCAGAATTTAAGATTGGGCCTGAACTAGTCAGAATTTAATGTTTAAATAATCATTTGAAAGCCCTATTTCTTGAGCATCCAACTCAGAAAGCAGAACTATTCCATGCTGTACATGAACAGTATTTTCATTTTATTTTAAAGAGAAAATACTTTTGTAAGAATTTTGACAAAAATCTATTCTATGAATTTTGAGGTACAGTATAAAAAACTTACCTTTCTTCACGATTGCAAGCATTTGCGGAGTTGGAAGTTAGCTGAGATACTATCTCTAATGAATTGCAAATAGTGTGATTGTCAAATATACAAGCATATCAAATGCAATAGAAGTAATTAAAACAATATGATGATATTAATAGGCAAAGAATTCTAACTAGAAGTGATATAATTGTCAAATATATATAATGAGAATATTCGAAGTTTTCATTTGATTAGACTTAAGGTATTATGTTTTTTTCTTTTGAACTAAAAATTGCTTGTTAATTAAAGTGAAAAAATTTATATATATATATATATATATATATATATAATTGAATCCTAAGTATATATCTATATAATATATATTTGTCAAGCTTAGCATGTATTTTTCCACTAATCAAATCTTAGTTTCCAAGAACAATTGCTATACACAAAGTTAATTGAATTAAGACATATTTGATATTTCCACGTATTTATAAAGATTTGTTTTGCAGTTGTTACTAGCATCTACTTTCGGAAAAACCAAAATTTCATTCTACATCACACTCAATTGATAGAAGTTACAAACTACTTAGATAACAAATATCTAATAATTAAAACGTTAAAAAGCGACAAGAACTTTATTTGTTGCAAATCATAGTGTGCAACTAGCAATATAATTTTTGAATTGATATTGTGAATAATTTAATTTAAATATTCTTAAATTTACTAATAGCTTTTCTGTAATAATTGCTTAGCGCAGGGCCCCAAATCTCGGTGTTCCTTGTGATTTGCCCCATGCCACTTCTCTGGTACTGAGAACCAGACATACACAACACCAATTTACTGAACGCTTGATAGTGGCGTCGTGTTCCTAGGGCTCCATGGGGTCCTTCTACATGAGAGATTCTTATTCTTATAAAATATATCAAAATCTCTAAATATATGAAAAGATAATACACATTTCCATATTTTGAAGTGATTGAGCTTAAATATTACGTTTAAGATTAATATATAGTTGTAGCTGCACATTAATTTAAAAACAGCTACAGACGTTTCAAATTCAATATCTATCAAGAAATGACGGAGCTTAATAAATGATATCTAGACTTGCTATGAATTTGCTCAAATAACCAATCAACAAAAAGCAAGGACCAGTCAGTGCTTGCCCTTTAATAATATGAATTTTTTTAAGGATTTCTTCGGACTAACACGACGCATAATGAAATCAATCTTCGTGAAAATAATTGCTTTTCATGGAGCCCTTAGAGATGGTCCCTTTCCGAAATATTATTGGTATTGGTTAAGGAAAAATTTTACATTCAAGCCTCTGCATTTTTGTGTAAACTACGCTGTTTTGTAATATCATGTTGTGATTTATAATGTTTCATTTATAAAAACTCTTGGCTTAAATTGGGCCTCCATAACATGATACATTTTACTCTTTATACACTTCCTGACATTTCGAGATTACTCTGTGTACATCCCCTACATTTGTGGTAGACACCTTTAAGGAAAATTTTCAAATTTCTCAAATTCATTATTTATTCAAGGATCTAAAGTTTATAATTTAAAAAAACGTTTTTCTTTTCAAAAACAATCGTCTATTTTTTTGAAAAAATACTATGTAAATTTTTACAAGCATTAAATGCAATATGGAAACCGTAAAATTAGTCAATTGTTAAATCTACCACATGTATAGGCATTTTTAATGAAAAAGTTTAGAAAAATGTACAAATTGCATGTGTTTACTTTCAATTTTCAAGTTCAAGGAACAATTATTGTGGGGAAACAGTCAAGGTTACTTCTTGTACGTTTGTGTAGTGTTAGCTTAGGTTAGAATCTCCTACTAATAAATATTGTATGATGAAGTAAGCACCATCAATAGCAGGATGAATTAAGCACAAAACTTTTATGGTCAAGGATTTCACATGGAAACTGTGACATGTTGTGAGCAACAGATAAGGAGACTATATACTTATTTACACACACATAAATGTCGCAGAACAAATGGTTACACCTGGCTCTCTACTATATTGGTAGCAACAGAGCATAAATAGAAAGACACTCTTGTTGCATGAAATGCAAACAAAAAGGCATTAATTACAAAACAGAGTAAATTGAATTGATTCTTGCCAACTAACCTATGGAATGAACTGAAAAAAAAACATCACAACTGCAGTTAAGCAAACATAGTAATCACAAGAAGCAGAAGCAATAGTAACTATCTAAGGCAGATGAAGAGTCCCACATCACAAAATATACTGATAAATTGCCCCATATCTTAACCAGCCAGACATCATTAAGATGCTTCCCCTGTATTTTTCATCCCTAAACCAATGACAGAGTCGCCTGAGGAAACAGCATTTACCACTCAATTACTTGAATACCCCAGTCATCACCAGTGGAGTCAACATTAACAGTTGACAACTGTGAACTCTGGGAAACAGAGAAGAGATTATACATTTAGATAGCAATGTTGAAAAAACAGTTTGAGAGTGGACAAGAACGAATAAAATCACAATTTAGACTCAAAATGCAAAAGAGCATCTCAGAGCACAATTTGATTGTAAGACTAGAGATCAAATGACTAAAATTGGAATACAGCCTTTAAATCACAGCCAGAGAGGAAGAAACAAATGAATGGTGCAAAAGATTTAACTGCTAAAAGTGGTGGATAGTAAACACAAAATGGCTGAATGATGATTAACAAGAGTTAGAACAACTAAGCAAAAGAATAGAAATGTTAAAAATCAAAAATGAAACATTGGAAGAAACAGCATGACTATTGAGACTTGAAATGGAATGGCTGCAAGATGACAAAGAAACAAAAAGAGCAAACTGTGAACAATGTGATGATAAACCAATCCTCACTATTCCCAAATGTACCATCCAAGATGAAGAAATGACAGTTTTATTTTAAAACGAGTCATAATTAAGAACCAACAGTTAATGCAGGAAAACATCATGCCAAAAAAGAGGCAACTGAAATGAAGACTTATGATAAAAGCACTACACCAGGAATAATAAAAGTAAAAACTAGGAAAAGCATGGTAAAGGCACTACAGAGAACTGATAATTAATGTCACAACTGCAGGCTGAAAGGCCATCATGAGAAGGACTGCTGCCATCAACAAATGAATGTGATATGTGATGATGAATGCTTTTATAATGAAGATGACTTATATGAGCTTGAAGAACTAGAAGGATTTGCAGAATGAAAGGCTGAGTGAGAATAACAGTCAAACTGGTATTGAGAAACTTTTTGGAAGCCAACACAACACCCATAGCAATAATTTGGGTGGTATTGGAAGTCTTGGTCAACACAGGCACTACAATGAAGCTGATCACAGCCAAGTGTCCAAGGAAATTGGGCTATCATAGAAAGTCAAAGGAAAGAGGAAAACACAGATTTATTAATGCATCAGGAGTTTAAATAGACATGAAAAGAACCTTAGAGGAGGCTAACCTCAAAATTGTGGTAACTGTCTTTTTACACACTATAATGGTAATCAGCACAGAAAAGATCTTACTACCATATGAAGTAATTTTGAGTAGTAGTTTCCTGAAGTGTCACAAACATGTAATTGATTTTCAGAAGCAAATGATCACTGTCCAAGAAGAGGTCTTGTCAACATTGAACAAGATCAAACTTAGGAAAACCATCAATTTTAAACTTAAAGAAATATGCAACTGTTACTGAACCAATGGAAATATCAGGAGATTGAAACAACAGAAATAGACAAATGACAGTATAGTGATATGCAATAAAATAGAAAGGAACACAAAGAAAGTGATGATACCAGCAAGCATATGAGTGAAAAGCAATGGAATTGGCAGCATACCAATCATGAACTGCACAAATGGATTCATAAACCTGAAGCAGGATGAAAGTAATGATATTGGAAATGGAAATTTGTATCAAGATAAGAAATACTACCAAAAAAATAAATGCAGTTGTGATGGAGGAGGACAACCAACTTGAAAAAACTCCAACAATAAATTATTATGACTACTAACATCTATCAAAACACCAAAAAAATCAATTGAGGGCCCTCCTGAACAAGCACACACACTGATATTCAACTTCAGAGAAATCAGCATGGTCAAGGCCATTAGGGAAACTCACAAAATGATAATAACAGCAGATAAACTGATAAGATTACCAGTAAAGTGAGTGTCAGAGCAACTAAAAAAGAAATACAACAAGATCTTTTAAGAGTTGCTGGATAACAGCATAATATGTTCTAGTGAATTTCCATATGCTGCACCAAAAGTGCTCCTCCAACAAGGAAAAAAGATTTATTGTGCTTCAATTTCAGGAAGCTCAACAACATAACAAAGAAGTAATTGTACCCACTACCACAACACAAAATACATTATTCACAGAAATAGACTTATGCAAGACATACTGGCAAGCACCAATAGAACAAGAGATATCAAAAAACTGCATTTGTCACTTCTTACTGATTCTATGAATGGGGATACATGGGATTAAGTTTAGGCAATGCCCCAGGAGCATTTCAATGATTTGTGACCAAAGCACTGAAAAACTGTGGACATAAGATAGAGGATGGCATATCTGCCTACATAGACAACAATATTGTTGTTTGCAAAATAGTAAAGGAACATTTGAAGCAGTTAGACAGAACACTTACCATAATTTCTATTGCTGCATGATGCATAACTTGAAACAAATGAAATATTTTAAAAACAAAAATAGTGTTCCTGGGAATAAAGATTGAACATCACATAATAAAAAATCAAAGAAGATGCTAGAGAGTTGGTAAACAATATTTTGAAACCAGAAAACAGAAAAGATTTGCACAAATCATGGGTTTCATTAATTATTACAAAAAACTTATTTGAAACCTAGCCATAAAATCTTCAAGGATGATAAACCTCAAGTGACACTATATCTCCCTTTAAGCTTTGGGTAATTATTTCAAGGGTTGCCCTAATAGTAATTTCTGAACTTCCTCAATCACTTCAGCTGCTAATTTATCATCCCAACTCTTGCTGGCAGCATATCACATTCTTTTGGTGACCTGCAGGATGGCATCTCTTTGGGTCACCTTTTCCCATTAATACTTCATTATAGACATCTTGAGCCAGCACTCATTAATGATGCAGCAGGTGAAGATACTCTTTTAGCACTGCTTGAAGATGTCATAGAATCACTTGTAAAGGTGGAGACCCTTAAATGCAATTAGGAGGGTCATTGTCACATTGATGTCACTGTTATGCATGCCTCCTTCCTGGATAATAGTGTTGGGATAAAAATGTGTGAAGAGTGACCATAGCAAATTGACTGGGGTAAATTTGTTGAAAATGAAGGAAGTGTAGAGTTTTACTTGATCCTTGATCATAGCTTCCAAGTTGGTGATATCTGCTCTGATCATTGGAATCACTTTGACAAATTTCATAACATTATAGTATTTTGTAATTGTTTTTACATTATTGATCCATGCTAAGTCACCAGTGCAAACAAATAAAGCCTGACCATGCCTTTGTCAAAAAGCTCCCTGAATTAGCACTCTTAAAATGCAAGTTCCCATATCCCAGTGACTTCCAATGACTTGCCAATTGTAAAGATTTGTTCTTCTTCCATGATGGACTCTTTCATAATATGAAAAAGTCAGCAGTCTGACAATAGAGTGCATTCAATTATAAACTATTTGTATATACACCACTCCTGTATACTGATGATAAGCAAGTAAGAAATGTAGCTATATAATTGACAATAAGAATTATATCTTAGGTAACAGTAGGAAGTTCCACTTCCAGAGATTAAAATTCACCATTAAAAACATTGATTCTATTATAATAGATAATACTAATGAGTTCATTCTAGTGAATAACTGTAATGATTTTTATTATAACATCTTAGTCAATGTAGATGAAGAAAATTTTGACAATATTTTTGATGATAACTTGAGAGATGCCTATGGCCTTAAAGAGAGGCCTATAACCAGATGGTGTGTAATTTGAATCTAATGTCTATTTAATAATAAACACCTAAGTTCAATCAAGCAAGAAGAAGAGTCTGGAGAAAAATGGCAAAATGTGCAGGAAGACCACATTCCTCAGGAGAGTCATTGAGGTCAAAGTCCAGATCTGGTTGGGAGTAAACAGAGAGGAAGTCTAAGCTGTTGAAACTTGATTCCCAGCTGATCAGCAACAATTAGCTCATCTGTAAGAGTTGGCACCTGGAATGTCAATGATGGCTGGATCTCCAATTGATGAGATAACTAGTTTGGCAGGCAAAGAAACCTTTTTTGAAATTATGGACACAACAAGTAACTTTGTATCAAATTTAAATTGCTTACCTATATGACCCTCATTTAAGGTTATTAATATCAGTAGTGTACCCAGAGGGGGGCATGGTGGAATGTCCCCCATCAGGTTTCCAAATTTAATTTTGACTGGATAAATCAAAAAAAATTTTGTAAAAAATTGAAAAATTTAAAATCTAGGATCATGAAATGCATATTTTAGGGTCTATTTTCTCAATAGTTTCAAAAATTTTCAAGGGATTTGCTCCACATTAGGGAATAACAATGATGTCCCCCCGTCAAAAAATCCCAGGTACACCCCTTATTAATATTAATATATAACCCCTGAATGACCCAGGATTTTCCCAGACCACTAGTTATGCATCCTCTTCTTTATTTATGATTTCTTCACAAAAATCTGAGCATCAGAAGTTGCATATGTCAAGAGTTGAAGATGAAGTAGTACACCTGTATTATATTACCATGATGTGGGCTAGGGAAATTATTAGAGCAGGGCCATCTGAGGAAACAGCCACCAAGATATGGCAACAATAAGAAAGTAGGAGCCTTGAGTGCTCCATAGATGTATAAATTTAGTGATGGACACAGGGCAGTGGTCTAGAGTTAACACTACCAGCTGTTATGCTTCACAGATATTAACAGGCCTTGCTGCCAGTATTGGAGAAATATGGTCCACACTATGCAAAACAAAGACTTACATGTAAAACGCCTTAGTAAATTTATATCTAGTTCACACAAGCTTGAAAATATTGATTTGAAACATTTATTGTTCATATACTTTTTCCATATAGGTAAGATTCAACAGAAAAATATGAGGGAACAGATTGAGCTAGCTTATCATGTTGCTTAGGTCTGTGGTTAGGGACTTTGTTGTACTGAATTTTATTTGTGAATAAAATTAACCTTTAATGCTTTCACTGATATTCCATGAGATAATAGTTGCACTGTGTTTACATCTTTTAATTAGCACATAGGTTTCATTCACTGCACCCAAGAGTTAGGGCTACTTTATTCTTTATCTTAATTAGGACTCTAGTCTTCTAGTCTTATATGACTCTTTTTTAAGGTTATTTGTATCAGGTTAGCTGAGTGTCGCCACTCTTCACTTACACTATCTCCTGTTTACTCTAAAATATTATTAGGATAGGATATTATGGTAGGAGGAAAAAGTTATTAATTTTAGCACTGGTAAATCCATGCTTTGACTCAATACCCTCAATAGATAGATGAGTAGGATTGCTCACTCATTTCATACTAATGTCAAATTAGCTTAAAAATTTAGCACATTTAATTATTTCCTACAATAAACTAATCATAACAAAATCTTTAAAGTCCCAATAATTCTCTTGTTTATACTTTAAATTTCATTAAACAGTCTTTAATGTTAAAATAACAAAAAAATATTTTTTTAAATATTTGATGGGTTTTTAAAACATTGATTTATTTTATAGTGACTTAAAGATACTTTAAAGTTTAATGTTGCTCTCTAAGCCTTTAATTTTTTTAATTTGCTTAGCATGTCTAAAAATCTATAATTCTCTTTAAAATGTTAAATAAGTTTGCAATATCTTCAGATTGCAGTGCATAAACTTTCTGAAGCTGCTTTTTAGATTTAGAACTGATAACATAAACTGATGTGATGACATTACATCCCCCTATTTGGATTTATGATCAATTTACAAAGAATCTAAATGATCCAAAATCAAATATATGCATAATTTCTAATTGAAGAAGTTAAAGTTGCAAAATATGCCTGTAGAAAATTATAATTGGTATGTCAATTTCAAAAAACTTTTACACAACAGAATTTTGATTAATAATACTTTGAGGAGCTATACTTCTTTGATACAAGGCATTCCACAAGAGACAGTTCTTGGAACTTTGTTATTAATTTCATTTGTTGTTGACTTCAAACCAATGAGGAAAATATCTTGCTTACAAAAGATGTGGTTGATGGAGCTATATTTGTTCCTACATATGTTAATTGTTTGACCATTTAAAGGGGGATTTATTGTATGTTCAAGAGTGGTATAAAACTATGATTGAAGAAAACTAGCAATAGTGTGCAGGCTTTCAGTAAGGACTACACATTAGCTACATATAATTAATGTAATACTTCTTAAAAATGAAGTATATAAATCTGTTTTGATTTGCAGTTACATGTGTGATTAAATAGTAAGTTTCTTATTATAAGAATACTTTTATCTAACAATTTAGTTTATAAAAATTGTTATTTAAAGTCAATTTGGAAGCATTCCATCATGAGGGTAGAATTAGGCTTCTGAGAGGATCCCAGTAGTTGAAGACATAATATGAAATTATAAATTAAATAAAAATTTATTAAGAGTCTGAAATAGCTTGACTTTCCAGTTATGCTAAGATGAACCTATTCACTTTTTGATTACCAATTACTGTATTTCAATTTATGCAAATTATATTTTGAAAAGAGGAATAATTATCTTCCTAATATTCTCTTTGCATTTACATAAATTTTAATTTTTTAAAGGAGATATAGAACTACAACACTATTGTCTAGCAAATAATCAAATCCTTTCAAAAAACAAATGGATTAGGAATCAAGAATTCAAGCATGATTGTGAGTTAAAACTAACATTCTCTATGCAATTAACATTCATATATTTGGAAAACAATATTTGTCATTTCCATAGTTCATATTATTACATTTATTCAAGTATATGCATTTAACTAGGAAATTGCAATAACAAAGTACTCAAGTATTCTTAATCTAGTATTTAGTGCACTATCACATTTAAAAAATAAATATCTTAACTCAAGCCCTGAGTGTAAATTACATACATTTTTTTGATTTTTAATTTATATGTGCCTAAATGATAACTTTCTAATGCTCTTAGTTTGCATTGCTTTCAAGAATTATAGTATGAGTTCGGAAATATATGTACTAGACTAACAAGATAAATATTAAACCTAAGGGAAATATAATCAGTATCTTAATGAAAAAAGTGGGTCTGATATCTAGTTGATCTGAATGTTCACACTTTGTGTGTTCTTAAATATGGAAATGCAGAAAATCTCTCATAAATAAGTGACATACATATTTGCATCAATTTTTATAACAACATTTGTGACAAAACATGTGATTTACATATTGTCAAAAATATTAATTTATTAACAAGCATGCAATTGCTACACTTATGGAAAATTTAATTTAGACTTTCTCAATGATTTGGAATTTACAGGTGCCAATATTTCCTCCACAAACACTTAGTCACTGTAAAGCTGATTAGACAACATCCTTAGTAGATATTATCTAATCTGGTTGCTATTGATTATTATGAAAATGCTTGATGATGTACTTGTTTGGGAAGTATGAATGGTTTGCTGCTCTAATTTTAAAACTGTTGAAGGATTGATTGCCAATCAATGGAGCACATCAAATTTCATTTGTGGAATTACTTATAAATTATACAGCATTGAGACTAGATCTGGCATATTTGTATTACTAAATACTCTGAAACTATTGGTACTGTTTGTCTTGGATTAATAACATTTTGACGCAGAGAGAGGATTTTTTTAATAAAAATGGACTAAAGTGCCAATTGATTTCACTTTGTTGAAAAGTGATTCATGCAAATTTCTTAGTTCACAATAAGTGCTCATGAATACTGTTTTGTCTGTGTCCTACATGTTGCCTTAATCCTTGCATTTCATTATATATTTTTAGGGAGATTTTTCCCTTCACTTTGTAATTTGTAAATCTATAAAAATATATGCAAATAAAGGAAAAAGGCAAATTCAGAGCAGTTCTCACAGAAGTATTAAATTCTTTTAAAAACAAGTACATAAAATGCGAATAAATTAATATCAAATTTGCTACAATGCATAGAAATGTATACAGCCCAGTGTTTGCTAAAACAAAATTGGGTAAATGGATAAAACAAATATATTTATCAGTAAACAAATAAATATTTATATATATATACAACTTAAAATATAAATTAAGAAAAAACAATTTATAACAAGGAAATATATGCATTCAAAATATATTAAAATGCCTAGCAAATCATCAAAATTTCATATTTATGGAAATTAAAATTGCTAATCACTATGAAGGTAAGCATTTTGAGATTCACTGCATTTCTAAAAGTAGACTATAGGTAAGAACCATTTTCAGTATTAATTTTGTCTGTGAGAATGTCAAATTTCTATCCTTTTTGCGCAATTTATTTCTTTGCATCACATTAGCATTCTAGCAAAAAAATTATCTCAGGAAAGGCAGAATGGCAAAAAAATAGAACCTAAGTAAAAAGTGGAGACTAGCAAAAAAGATATTATTTAGATATTAATGTTCCACAGCATCGCATTCTGCTCAAATTATTGCATCACCGTCACAGGATGCATCAGCGCACAGGGAATGCACCTGATGCACAAAGGCATTCTCAGACAAATGGTCTGATTCGGTACTGCTCATTGCAATATTTGTACATACCGTTTCAGAAAACCATCAGAAGTCAAAACTAATTTCGAATAGAAAGGATGATATTTTTCATAATCACTTAATTAGCTTTTTAGGTCTTTGCAGGCACAGATAGATGTATTGCTTTAAACAGCAGGTGGACCAACATCAACTTTAGCAGGTTCAAGCAAGCAAAAAATTATAAATATTAATCATATTCTGAAATTCATTGTTCAATCTTGTTTGAGGTATTCCAAAATTATGATGTTAAAGAGATAAAATTATTAAATAAATGAGAATTCCTGCAGTACAAAACGTAGTTTAAAATGCTGTTTTTTTAAATATTCAACTTCCAAATTTTCGCTTTGTGACACTTGATTAATTTTTACACAAGTTCAAGTTTTTAAATATAGTTATCATTGAGAACTTGCTTTTCGTTTTAGAATCATTAAAATTTTGATTTCTCTTGTTTTATTTTGAATAGAATGATCAATAAACATATTATATTCATCTAAACAAAAGCCTATAAAACTATGCAGCAAGCTTTACAATTGTGATGAATTGAACTTAATCTGAATCCTAAAATATAAAGATTAAGCATAAAGCATCTAAGCTTATATATATATATATATATATATATATATATNATCACTTCCTAAATTCTATTTACTAAGTTCAATATTTTTCTATAATTTTTGTCGAGGCTTGTTAGTCTTTGAGAATTCAAACATCTACTGGTGAATGAACACCAAATAATGGTGAACAGTAGTGCGAGAAATTATTCGTGTTGCCGAATTATTCCAATTAGTCCGATTGCTTATAATAGTTAAAGTTCACTAATTTTCAGACATTCAAAAAAATCTAAAGCATATAAGCTAGCAATTAATCTCAGCAACTTTAATTCTGTTAACGAAAAACCTTACAATTGCCAGAGTATGTCATGATCCTGGTCTTGTAAAGTATTATATATATATATATATATATATATAAAGCCCATATAAGCTGCTATTGTTCTCAGCAACTTTACTTCTATTAATTAAAAACCTAAGTCTTGTTTAGTCACCCAACAAGGATGCATTGCAAACTGTATTTTAGGTAAAAATTTAGAGTTAATATTTCAAAATATAAGCAACAAATGCAATGCTTGATTTATCGTATTGTTCAATTCCTCAAGCGCCCAACATATATGTGTATATTAAACACAAAAAAAGCCCAGCTCAGACCATAGTTTAGTTCACAACCTAGGAAAAGGTGTGAAATTTGTCGTTGAGAGTTTCTCTAGCAGACCCATGTAGAGTGTATAAAACAATGATCGCCATTATCTGGAATTTTATTCAAAACTTAATTATATATTTTATAGTTCATAAATTTCCATTTATGTATCATATATTGAATTTTCGGCAAACAATATTTATATATTCTGAAAAAAGTTTAAAAATGTATGTATGGTACAATTACCATAGTATGTCATAGTCCGGGTATTGTGAAGCATACTATTAAAGTATTAAAAAGGTTAAATTTTGTTCTGAAACAATAATAATTGAGATAACAAGTTTATGACGACTTTCTACAAAATCTGTGTATAAATTCAAAAATGACTTGAATGCTTTGCTACGCATTCATTTGTGGACAAGTTCAATTAAATTGAATTCTAAAATGTCATATTTACCATCATATTATGTACAACTGGGGAAAAATGAAACAAATATATAATGATAATAAATATATTTACCATTTCATATGCTGGATTTTCAAAACCCATATTGGTCGTGTTGTTATCATTCTAAATAATAATGAATTTTTTTCATTATATGTATGTATACATATATATATATATATATATATATATATATATATGAAAATAGTCTAAAATTTTATCAATGGTGCAATTCCAAGAGTACTTTTAATTAATTATCAAGAAAGGTAGTGATTCTCTGCCATATTCATGCTTAAACAATATATTGAAGCTGCATGAAGTTGTACTTGATATATAAATAGAAATGAACAATAATGTAATTGATATAAACAAAATGCATGCAATAATTGAACGTGATAATCTGGTCCAAAATTTCTGATGTGGTATAAGTATCTAACGCCAGAAGCCATTTTTGTAATTTTTTAGGAGAAATTTATCAAGTTTTAAATCTTTGTCAATATCAACAGCTAAATATGTAACATGATCACTTTGTTTTATTGGAACACTGTTAACAAATAATTCAATCTTGTTTGTTATTTCTTTTTCAGAATTGGGGCAAAATATAATGAATTGCGTTTTTTCAATATTAATTTTAAATTGATTGGATGAGAAATACCTAGTAAGGTTTTCAATATTAATTTGTAAATTTTTTGTGGCTCTAAATGCATCATTATCTGTATTTATCAGGCAATTACCATCTGCAAATTGATATATTTTATATGATATGTATGCTTAATTAATACAAATATTGCAAATAAAATTGGCCCTAGTACTGTTCCTTGAGGCACTCCTCGATCGGTTTTAGGATATTCAGATTTCATACTATTCATTAAAACACGCTGTTTTCGATTTTATAAAAAACTCATAAGTAACTTTCAATTGAATTTTGTTGAAATCCGTAATTTTAAAGTTTAATAGCAAAATTTAAAAATTCATTGAATTAAAAACCTTGCTTAAACCTAGAAGGACTGGGCAACTATATTTATTTTGAGATTTATTTGAGGATATTTTCTTGCTAATTGAAATAATTACATGATTTGTACTATGCTTAGAGCAGAGACCTTATTATTTAGATGATAAGATTTTCTCAGATGCGAGGTATTAAATGATTTGGATATGCAAAAATTTTTCGAATAATTTTCTAAGAAGTTGCGTTATTAATATTGACCTATAATTTTTAGCAATAAGGGGATCCCTATTCTTATACAAAGGTGTTATACCTGACCCTTTCATTGACTAAATACAAATGATTTATGGCTACCAAATACATGAAATAATTTATTAATAATATAGTAATTAAATCAGTAGAACCTGAAGATATAATAACATCTAAATTTTGTACAATAGTTTTTAATTCTCTTAAGGTAGATAACATAAATTGAAACGTTGATTTACAATTTGATTGCAAATGTCCTGATAGAAGAGTTTTAGGAAAATTGAAGTTACCTAATTATTTAAATATTTTATTTAAATGACTTAATATCCTTTTTTTATCGGTAATTGTTTTATTATCAATAGATATTTCTGAAATGTCACTATTGAGCCCACTCGATTTTCCAATAATACGGGTTAAAAATTTCCACTTTTGTTTAGAAAAAATTAAGTTTTCAGAAAATTTAAAAGCTGAATGTTTTTGATCTTTAGTAATTAGTCCAATTTATTTTGGTCAGATTAGCTTTAGCTAGTTCAAAGAGTTTCTGCCTTCGTTTATGGTATTCTTAATTAGTTGATGATCAGGTGTGCTTGTTGATTACTCGGTGGGTTTTTAGCGGTGTTACTTTGTTTAACATATGGGAACCAGAATTTAGAGTAAAAATATAGACGAATGAAACATTTTATGTAAATTTTCGATGATCTCATCTGAATAATTTTTGAAATCCTAAGAAAAAACCGTTTTAAATTTAGAAAGCTTAACGTGAATAATACTAATATAAATACAGTGTGAGTGATCACTGAAGGATTTAAAGATAGAATTATTATATATAGTTTCCGAATTGGTTAAAAAATAATCAATTAATGTCGTTTTTCGAGTGGGATTTTGAGTGTTGATTATTTTTAATTTATAAATAGTGCATAAGTCTTTCAATGATTTTTTTTCATAAAAATTGAAATAGTTGACGTTAAAGTCACCTAATTTGTTTAGTGATTAGCTATTGCTAGGAATATTTGAAAATTTCATTGTATTTAGACTTTATATACTATACAAGAAAGTTATTTAGATGATAAGTAACATTAATTAATTCATTTTCCGAACAATTTGTAGGTGATTTAATTTCGATCCATAATGACTCAAAAACACAATGATAAAACTCAAATTCTTTTTTACTTATAGGATTTAAAAGTTTTGGTAAAATTTGAATAAGGTCATCACCTCTACTATCTCTATTTTTAGGAAGAACATTAAAATTTTCCGAGTATGTATTGAAAAAATTTGGATTGATATCATTGTTTAACCAAGTTTCTGTGACACAAAAAATATAATTTGAGCTAAATTGAGTGGATATTTTAAGAAAATGATTTCTATTTGAATTCAGACTTCTGGCATTCAGATAAATATATTTAAAATTGTCTTTATAGCGATTCTCTAAATTCTGAAGATTACATTCCTCTAAATTTTATTCTCCATCTCCTGCTTGGATAATTAAATTATTAAAATTAGTCAAAAATGAAAGTAAAAAAGATTTACAACATTTTAGTGATATTTCCTAGTAGTGTTTATAATGCAGTTTGTTTCAGTGTGTGCGTGGTTGTCTCATGTGTATATAACATAGTTTTACATTTTTAAGTAGCAATACAAATATAAACAATAACTTCCGAATGTTTACCTATTTCATTGGAAAAGGGGACGGTGTAGAGTGGGATGATCAGTAGGTGTTGGCACTAGAGCACGGCGTGTGTTGTAGGAAGCTGCGTATGAAATTGTGGGTTGTCGCAAGGAGCCATGTTGATTTGAGACAGTTGAAAGAGTGTGAAAAAAGTTTTTTAGATTGCGGATGAAGACTGAGACTGAGAGACGTTTATCATGCAGGTGGATGCCATCATATGCAAGAAGAGTGGAAATTATAGAGCACACGAAAGAAGGAAATGATCAAAGACTGGAATGGCACTAAAACGAGAAGCTTCTTATGATTTAACTGCAGTGCTTCATTGCGAAGTTCTTTTAGAGAGAGTTTTAGAGCACAGACGGGGGGTGATTTCGAAAAGGTAGATATGGTGAGGAGTGAATTTCTTCCTTACTTTTGTCAATATATTGTGAAGCTTTGAGCGGAACGTGTAGGGCATGGAAGTTGGAGCATTAATAAGATCGTGTTGAGCATTACAGTGTTGACGTGTTTACTTCGTGTTACGGTGTTACTTCCTGGGCATTAATGGATGGTTGTGACTTGATTTTGCAGATGATTTGTACGAACTTTACGCTAGATTTTGTTTGCCTTCTTGGTGCAGGTGATATTCTGGAAAGGAGAAGAGTTTGGGCGTTGAAAGTGCACTTGGTGGGGGGACAGTGATATGATTTTGAGGCGTTTTGGGGTGAGAGAGTGACTATTGCGGTGTTTTTTTGACCTTTGTGGGTGTGGATAGGGAAGACTTGAAAAAAGAGAAGAGCTTCGGCAGCGTTTTCTTGATTTAGGCGGGCGAAAATTAATGATAATAAATATAGTTACCATTTCATATACTTGATTTTCAAAGGCCATATTTGCTGTGTTGTTATCATTCTAAATAATAATGAAATAATTTGTTTATATGTACGTATATATATATATATATATATATATACGTACATATAAACAAATTTACATATTTATATATATATATAGAAAGCCCATATAAGCTGCAATTAATCTCAGCAACTTTTATCAATTAAAAACCTAAGTCTTGTTTAGTCACGCAACCAGGAAAATAAGACAATGTTGCATTGCAGACTGTATTTTAGGGGGTAGGTAAAAATGCAGAGTTGGAGAGAAACTTCAATTTTAAAGTGCAATCCTGATTAAATGCAATTCCTGATTTATCATATTGTTCAATTTCTCTAGGCCAATTCATGTATATGTTTGTAACACACAAAAAACCTAGCTCAGAGCATAGTTTAGATTTCACAACCTAGAAAAAGGTGTGAGATTTCTCGTTGAGGGTTTCTCTAGTAGACCCATGTAGAGTGTATAAAACAATGATAGCCAGTATCTAGAATTTGATTCAAAACTTAATTATATAATTTTAATTGTTCTGAAACAACATTTATTGAGATAACAAGTTAATTAAGACTTTCTACAAAATCTGAGTATAAATTGAAAAATGACTTGCATGATTTGCTACGCATTCATTGGCGGAGAAGTACAATTAAATAGAGTTGTAAAATTTAATACTAACCATCATATTATGTGCAACTGGCGAAAAATGAAACAAATATATAATGGTTATTAAAATATTTACCATTTCATATAATGGATTTTTAAGGCCTATATTTGTTGCGTTGTTATCATTCTAAATAATAATGAAATCCTATTCATTATATATATATATATTTATATTCTCCCGCTTTTTGCTATGGAAAATGCAAAAACCTTACATTAGGCGGGAAATGGTCCAAAATTTCTAAGGCATTTAGCGGGAATCGCACTTTTTCCCGAAAATACCTATTTTTTTACCATTGCTGTGGCAGTATTCACTCGAACTTAAGTATATTTACCATGGGAGTAGGTAAATTTAAGAGAAACTACCCTGCAAATTTTCAAAGGTTTATGTTGAGGTTTTTAAGAAACAGTTAGCGAGAGAGATAAATATATATATATATATATATATATATATATATTATGAAGAAACAGCGAAAATTTTTATTAAGAGTACTTTCGGTACTTACTGTACCATCGTCAGTCAAAAATTTATTTGGTGGTAAAATATAAATTTACAAATCATTAATTAATTAAACTAAAACAAGTGAAGAGTTTGATGACATTTAGTATTTAAATTAGGTTTCTCTTCCTTAATATAAATTGATTCTGCGATCTTGTTGCATTTGTGTTTCATTAAAATATTAAAGTCAGATGTTGATGCTTTGTGTATTTTTCAGTGCATATAAATTTCGGATTGTAAGTGTCCATAGAGATGTTCTTGAATTCGTTTCTTCAAATGCCTTTTGGTTTCACCAAAGTAGAAGCTGTCACACTTCTGACAATTGATGAAACTATAGGTTATTGAATTAGATCTTCGTTACGAATTAAATTTGATGTTTTTTCCGAATTTAAAATTGGTATAATTCTTGATTTCCTCAGTTTTCTATTTAAATTATATCTAGATTTCTTAAGACGTGATTCTTGATGTTTAACAAAAGGTAGTTTCCAAAATATACTATCTTCGTGTTATTGCGAATTGTATTTTAATGAAAAGGATGTTAGAGCTTCTTTTGATGTTTTTTGCAATAATTTTTCAGGATACCCATTAGATCTTAAATTTTCAAATATTTTATCAAAAGCCATTGTAAGTACATTGTAGTGAGATGATAGTAAAACAGCTCTTCTAAACAAGTTTTTCGGAATTGAATGTTTATATTTATTATCACAGTATGATTAAAATGGTATATATAATCCGGTGTTAGTAGGTTTTCTAAAAGCAGATATTTCAAATCCCATTGATGTTTTCTTCAATGTTGCATCTAAAAAATGTATTGAATCTTC
>CABFPE010000029.1:1576526-1587950 GCA_900660155.1 Hofstenia miamia | reverse complement strand
TATATATATATTATATATATATATATATGTATTTATATATATTCTGAAAATAATCTAAAATTTCGTCCATGTTACTATTGCTAGAATATGCATGATCCTGGTCTTTTGAAGGATAATATTAAAGTTTAGTTTGCTTTGGGTAGTATTCTAGATAGTTTAACAATTTTTTGGAATTTTGAGGGGATACTATAGATATGAATCTAATTTCTAGGAATGAAAAAACGTGGAAAGAGGTTGAAAATTAATTGTCATGGCACAACAATTACTAGGATAAGAAGCTGACTAAAACATTCCGCAAAATGTAGGTATACATTCAAAAGTGACTTGAATGCCTTGCTATATATTCATTTGTGGACAAGTTCAATGAAATCGAGATGTTAAATGTCATATTAGACATTGTTTTATGTGCAAATGTTGAAAAATAAAATACATATATAACGATAATAAACATAATTACCATTTCATATACTGGATTTTCAAGGCTCATATTTGTAGTGTTATTTTCATTCTAAATAAAAATGAAATTATTTTTCGTTATTTGTACGTATATATATATTCATATATATATATATATATATATATATATATATNTGTTTGTAATTTCTTCAGCATTTTTGTGCATGAGCATCTTCAGTAATCCATTATGTATCTCTTCATTGGCATTTTTATTAGTTCATCCACCATTTTTACTTTTATCATTCTAACATAGTGTTTTGTATTTCCTTCTTAACAGCTTCCTCATTGTTAACAGTGGTTGTCTCTTTGTCTGCCTGAGCTTACAAATTGAGTCCACTCCCCACATGTATTTTTTTGTAGCATTGCTAAGTATGTCATTCTCTGTGTGGCATATTTTTGTGCTGTTCACTATTTCTATGATGCTCAGTCTCCCTAATGGTTGATTTTTTATCCTTATTCTTATGAAGTACTTTTCATATTTTAGCATTGGTTTCTTTGTTGGTGATATCCATTTTATTGCTGTGTCTGTCAGTGTAATATCCTCTACCAGGCATTATCACTGTTTATCTACTGTTACTTTATAATGTTAGCTGTGTTATTGCAGGTAAGGATTTACTTTTTGTTACTGCTTGACTAGTTTCTTCTGTTACATTATGTAATCTCAGACTAACTATTCACTTTTTAGGTGATGAAGCCATGCTGTAACCTCCATAATGATCTTCTAGTGGGCGTCTCCACATCCAGTTTCACCATTTCATCCAATGTTTGAGTACCACTTCTCAGCTCAATCAAGATAGCTTATGTGTACCCTACATTAGCTCAGTGCTTATTCAAGACATGACACAACTCGACTTAGACTCTATTGGGTGAAAATGTTGTATCTATTTGCAACTGGGACTGTTACTAGTTGTTCATTAAATATTACATGCAGCCATTACTGAAATATATTGGCTTATTTAAATATAATTCTATTTGAACAACTTCTTAACCTACATTTATAATTTACTACATGTACGGTCTCTTTATCAGTCAATTATGGGTCACTAATTTAAATCTAAAATACTATTAATATAATTCCTAGGGTTTGGTAATCCAACCATTTGTTGACAGTTAATTGTTTGATACATGTAGAAAGGAAATGCTAGTCAGCTAATCAAAAGAAAACCCCTACACCTAGCCTATGTGCACTTTCATGGTCTGGCACAGAGACCCTTGAATCATTCCCTGTGATGTATCCAGACCACAACTAACCACTGCTTGATTACCTCGACATTGTATTAAATAATCAAACCATTATTGAAAAGCAAAATAAGAATTCCAAGTAAAATTCTTTATCAAATTCTTGGTTGCATTTTACAAATTATTCTGAAATAATATCAATTGATTTAATTACACTATTTTTAATCAACTTTCTTTTGATCTTAGTTCTTCTTGCGACGTTTGCAGCTTATTTCTGATTTATTTGGATGATGCTACACGCCTCCCTCAGCTTGTGTTATTTTTAGCACAGCTCATTCTCTGTGAACCAGTTTATCCGCCTTTTGGATTATCATTTCCGCCTGCTGATGATCCCACATTGTTTTCTCGAATTCCATTTGCTTAGTCATTTTTAGAACTGCTCTCTCTGGAGAATAACATTATAGCTTTCAGGTGTTGCTGCTCAATTTCGTTTCTAAGATCTTGCAGTTGCACTTTTATTGGTTTTCCATGTGGGTATAGCTGGTCTGGTGTTATTGTGCCTTCAATGTAAACCCTTTCTTTGCTGTCGTTCTGCAACAGTATCACTTTTGATTTCTTATAGTCATCTTGTTCTATCATGGCTTTTGCTTTTCTCTCTGTATTCACATATGACTTATAATCGTGTAGAANATGGTCAATCGTTTTCTTAACTGGAATTGATATTGTATATATATATATATTTATATATATATATTGGAATGTTTCTTTTTTTGTTATTAATCCAGAAATCTATCAAACTAATCAATATCTATATTAAAAATTAATCCTGAAAATTTCAGCTTTATCCGGGCAAATTTAGTTTTCGCACATTTAAATTATTATACTATGATAAAAAAGTTTAATGATATCCTGTAAGCGAAGTTGACGACAACATATCGTAACACATGATTTTACTAGGCCTTGAATTATCGTAAAGAACAATGTTTGTATTTTTTAATACACTATTATCAAATGAGAATGCAAGTACTTCTAGCCTTCATGCGAGCGCATTAAGTTTTATTGAAGAAGTAATTCTGATTTTTCTGATTTAATATTATATAAAACATGGCGAAACCCTTTCTAAAGCGGCTAAAATTCAAAGAAGTGTGGTAAAAAGCAAATATTTTAAATGAAAACTGAACATGTTATCTATTATAACATCCGGAAGCTCTACAATAAGAATGTGAATATCAACAAATATGCCAATAAAAAAACTCCTGTTTTATGGAGAGTTTTCATAGACAAAACCTGATTACTACTACAAAGAAACCTAGAAAAATATAGAAATAAAATGAGTGAAAAAGAACCTCAACAACAAATTTGTAAATCTCGACAAAGAGACCAAGAGAAAACCTCTTGCTTTCTGAAGGTTCAAGCATTTAATGAAGATATTTCTGATCCAACATTTAATTCTTAAAAATCTTAAAAATTGTGTTGACATGTAGAGCAACAAGTGGTCACTTTTTAAACTATCATGGAAACTATCTAGAAAAATTGACTTGTCTGATAAAGAATTAGAATCGTTTCAAAAAATATATTTAACAAACTAAACAAACTAATATTAATTATTTATTGTACGTCATAAGCACCATTAAGTCTGATAACATGTTGACAAGAATAGGTATAACTATGAGCCTCTTCCATCAGCTTCACTATATGTGTCGATGATAAGAAATGAGAGGAGATCTTCAAGTATATCAAATGTTTCCTCTTTCAGGTTAATTTTTAGCATTTTGTTGAGCCATTGGTCCCAACCTCTTAAATCTGGTGAATACGGTGGCTGCTTCGAAAGGATGATGTGCTTGCGCTAGAAAAACTGTTGTATATGAAAGGCCTGTGGACGAGCATTGTCCTGTCTTGAAATGATTTCACACTGCTGCAAATGACCATGTCGTTCACGACGAAATTTGTTAATGGTGTAATGCCCAAAAGCTTGATACGTGTCACTGTCAAGTTTTTTGACAGTTCTCGTTCCTGTACTGAAATTTTTCCATCGTGTTTGTATGCCAACATCAACATGGTGCGCTGCCGCTATGTGTCGCACTTGGATTGCTCTTGGTCGCCCATCATTTCTGGAGGTCTATTTCTTCAGGTCACGTCGCCAAAAAAGCTGGGATATATGGCAACCATATTTCAACAGTAATGACATTCCATCTGCACAATACATTTACCCTAAGTGCATTAAACAGAACTGTATTCATTGTTGTTAGTGTTCTGCATGCAGCACACATGCTGAGCAAATTCTCCGCATATTAAGATGATTTGACAGCATGATTCTCACAGTGACCTTCCAAAAGTCCATAAGATCAGCCAGTGTCTTAATGATGCGCTACTGTTGCAAAAGAAAGAGCATCAGCAGGCCAATCATTTAACAATTCCATTATTATGATAAGTGTAGACGTAGAATCTGCAAGTTGAATTTGACAATGCCATTTCAGTACGACACAGCTAATAATGTCAATTTTGAATTATTGTGCAATGAATAGTTATTTTTTTATTTAACCAATCACATGCTTACATGATAGTTGGACGAACGTATTGAAATATGCAGCATGCATGTACACACAACATACGTACACTGCGCTGTACTATTATTCCAATTCTGTATCCAACAAGTTAATGCCATAACTACAACATGAAATTGAGAAAATGTTTTTTTATAAAGAATATGTTTGTTGTGAATTTCTCAAGCTTTGAATGTGACGTCTCGCATACTACCTCATTTCATATATTGTAAATGGAATGAGAAAAAAGAGTTTCCAGTGAAACAAAGTGTATTGAAACAGTGGCAATTAGTGACCCGCCTGTTCTTCTTCACTGGGATGCCAAACAAATTCATACTACTGCTACATCTCGAAGGGTAGAATAATGAATCCCGTTGTATTTGCTATAGCCAACCTTGAGGAGCTTCTGGGTGTTCCAGTTGCAATTAATTGATATATATATATATATATATATATAATACAAGACTTAAATTAACCAAAAAAAAAGGTTAAAGTATATAAGAAATGAGTTATTTATATAAAGATCTGAATTCTCTACATTAAGGACAAGTGCAAGAAATGTACTACGTGCACTCTGGCGAAAACCAAATAGTGCCTTAGCCTCTGACTGATTGAGAGTTCTTTGCTGCCTCCTCGCGGCGAGATCCGGATAGTCAATCCTAGTACACACCCTGTACGGGTTCTATGGTTGATGAACGAAATGCCTAGAACTCCCCCTTCTGCGGAGCGGCGAACCCTTAAGGGGAAATGTAGCTAAAAGGAATGAGTACGAAAGCGAATAGAACCAGATACTTGCTACCACAAGGGCGTGTGGGACACAGGACTGATCAACGCGATCAGGGACGTCCAACCAGATTTGGTCTATTCAATGTTCGAACTCTAAACGACGATCACACCCTTGAATCATTGGTTAACACCATGATCTCAAGAGGCCTGGATTTGGTATTGTTGTGCGAGACACACCTTAAAGGTGAAGTGGCTAGGGAAGTGCACAGGGGATACTACTTGTATAGTATTGGACATGGCACTTTGGCAAGGGATGGAGTTGGTTTCTTAATTAGCCCCCGGTTAGTTAAGCTTAAACCTGTATTCCATCCCGACACTCCTAGAACGGCGAGGCTAACCTTTCAAAGTAGTCTATTTTCAGGCATAAGGGACTTAATTGTTGCTTATGCACCAACTGAATCTCATTCTACAGAGAAAGAAGTGGCTGAGTTCTACAGCAATCTTTCCAAGGTCATATCTGCGTGTCGACCAAGACGGAAGTTCCTCGTGGCTGGGGATTTTAACTGCAGGGTTGGTGGCACCTTGAGCTCTATACCTGGAGCGACAGGAGGCTTCACCACCTCTCAGGATAGTACACCGAACGGTGTAACGCTGGTAGACTTCCTGGTTGACCAGAAGCTAGCTCTTGCTAATACATTTTTCCAGCACAAGAAAGTGCACAGCACCTCGTGGACACACCCTAACACAGGTGAGAGGTCACTGTTGGATTTTTTCTTAATCCCAGAAAAATGTATGAAATGTGTTCGAGATGTAAGAACTTGGCGAGGTACTGGTCTTGACTCAGATCATGATTTAGTTATCATGGATCTCCTATCCTCGATAACCTCGAAGGATAGAGGGCGTCCTCGGCGTCTTAAAGATTGTTGCGCTGAGAAAAGTCAACCCAAAGGCACGGAACCTGATTGGTCTCTACTGCAATCCGCGGAAGTAAGGAATGCTTATGCATTAAATCTCGAAAGGTTACTAAAGCGAGCGGAACCGGGATACGAGAATACTGTGGCGAGTATGCAAAGTGCACTTAAAGCCCTTCCTCAAAAAATCAAACGTCCTAAAGTAGACTTGGTCTACGATTGTGAGGAAGTTAAGGCGGCGGTTGATCACAAGCAGAAAGCCAAACTAGTATTCTTGAGCAAGCAAAGCGCGAGTAGCTTAAAGGATTATCGTCAAGCTAAGCGGGCAGTGACAAACTGCATTAGGCGGCGTAAGCTGGCCATCCTTACGGAGGCACTGGACACCCTTGATGAAGCAGGTGACGACTGCGACTGGGGCGGCATCAAGAGGTGTATGCAGGAGATAGCTGGAGTTAAGCATGTTGGGCTGTCTGACACTAAAGCCAAACCTAAACCATACGAGTTTGTTAAGCACTTCTCTGAAGTATTTAAGCAATCTGCAAAGGATTTAGATATGCAGGCGTTTATCAATAAGCTGAATCTATCCGAGCCTGAAGTCTTGGACGCTACCTCGACCCCAAGCTTCGATGAGGTAAAAACTGCGATAGATTCGTTAAAAATGCACAAAGCTCCAGGTTGCAACGGGCTAACTGGCGAAGCCTTCAGATATGGAGGAAGTGCGCTTATTGACCGCCTTGTAGCAGATTTTGCGCAGGTATTTAGTACGGAGAGATGTCCTAGACTATGGTGTGATGCAGAAGTTATCTTCTTGCATAAAAAGGGTAGCCGACTCGACCCTAACAATTACCGCACCATTTTCTTATTGGATGTCGGAGGAAAAATATTTGCAAAAATTCTGCTTAACAGATTGGAGAAAATACTTCTAGAGAAACATGTGCTGCCACCTACTCAATTTGGCTTTAGGGCTGGCAAGTCAACTATACAGGCCATACATGTGCTGCGGCAAGCACAGGAGGCTTCTAGACTACGGAAAGAAAACCTTCTTGCGTGTTTCATTGACCTACAAAAGGCCTTTGATTCCGTACCAAGGCAAGTAATTTGGCAGTGTCTATTAGCAATTGGCGTACCAAAACGGATAATTGCGATCATAAAGTCTTTGCATGACACACCGATAGCACACATTCGCGGCGAACGTCCACAAGTAAGTTTTAAACTTGAGCGTGGAGTCCGACAAGGATGTGTCCTCGGCCCGTGCTTATTTAACCTCCTTTTCCACTTTCTGATCTGTGAGGGACTCCATGGAACCCCCAAAGGAATTGTTTTTAACTCTTTCTTTGGACAAGGGGAAGTGGAACTTAAGCACATAGAGTATGCTGACGATCTCTGTCTTTTCGGCCGGTCCGAGGAACAAATACAGAGCTATCTAGATGGCCTAGTTACAGTTCTAGCGCCACTAGGTATTAATATCTCTGTACCAAAGACCAAGTGCATGTGGTTATCAAAAGCATCGGAAAGAACGTCTGATAGAGTTCATGTCTCTGGAAAGGACATTGAATTCGTATCAGAGTTTAAGTACTTAGGCTCGATAATCAGCACTGCTGGGACAGCCCTCTCCGAAGCAAGACATCGGTGTAAAAATGTACTTGGCAAGATCATACGTTATCGGCAAGTAGCACGTCAGAATGGGCTTGGCAAAGCACTCTCCTTCTTACTCCTACGAGGCGTGATGGTACCCACACTAACGTATGCGTGTGAAACCTGGGCAGAATCTTGTAGGGAACTTGAGATGCTTGAGGCTTCCATGAATACCTGTAAAAGGGTTTTTTGTGGAGTCTCCTTATGGGAAAAGCTCACAAAGGAACAAGTACACGGACTTATGCCTTTCCAACAAGTGCGCACTATAATAGCACGTAAGCGCTTACTTTTTGTAAGCCGGATGCTGGCGCACAGAGAAAGCATAAATAGTGGCGAGTTCCTAGAGCTTAGTATGACAAAAGCATCAATTGTTCCTGAAGGAAATGGCCACGTTGTCAGTGCACGCAAGAGTCAGTGTTGGGAGAAACGGCTTGTACTTGATGTGCAGTGGTTAATGGGTGTTACTCTGGGGGAGTCTCAACTGTTTTCCACTTTGACCACATCGTGCACTCATTCAAGAAACGCGAGAGAGGTTGTTAGCAGCCTATTAGAGTCAATCAACGGGGACTCAGCGGTGCTACGGGATAGAATTGCTGGGGCGGCTTATGCAGCAGTACCGAGGCTCACACAAGCCAGTACGAGACACCTGAGGTGCACGGAGTGTGCGCGTATGTTTTCTGCCCAAAAGGCGTTAAATCGTCATGTCAGAAATGACCATACGCAGAGCTCCACGACTATAGCGGATGCTAATTGCTGGAAGTGTGAAGCGAAGGGATGCTACAAGTCGTACAAGAGCAAAGGTTGGTACTTACGGCATATTAAGACCTGTCACCCCAACCTTTGCAATCGAGCATTGATAGGCAACGAAGGAAGACACCAGGCTTCCGCCACCAATCTGGGGGCGTTGGAGGGGCCGGTTGCAGTCCTGCAGGAGTCTAAACTATAAAGCTCTTTGTTACTCGATTCCTAGGGCTTCAGGACCAGAACTGGTCGGTACCATCCAGTTCTAAATTTAGGACTGCGTTTGGGAGCCCCCACCACTACGTGCACATATTATTACTGCCATTCTTTGTCCTTACACAAATTTTTAGGAATTCTTTTCTTAAACATTGAGTAAGGTAAATAAAAGTCTACATCAGTGTTTAAGATCAAATAATTTGCGGAATGCACTTCCAAAGTAATTTGACAACTAAAAAATTTTCTTTGATCTCAATATTTTAAATATTCTCTTTGAAGATTATCTTGTACAAATTAATTGTTTTTCATAAGAAAAATAATCGGATGCTGTTCTAGTAGTCTTCCCAGTGAGAATATTGTTAAATAATAAGAAATCAATGAATTGAAATTGGAGAGTTATGGGTATAATTTTATCATTCACAATAAGTTTATTGTCTAAAATGCTATCACTTTTATACATCCTATGTAAACATTTTGAGAATTTCTATGTGATGGCCACCAGCATTGTGAAGCATAAGTAAGAGTTGATAAAATGCAGTTTTGAATAAATTCAATTTAATCTTCTTCGGAGTAAACAAAGGCACATTTAGTTTAGCAAAGAAGGAATTTCTTCCTTTGTTTAATATGGACCACTTTAGATTACTAGTAATAATCACTCCCAATTTTTTCATGCCATTTGTAAAAGAAATGATGGAATCATTGAAATGAAATTCATTACAAAAATTAATTTGATAATTCTGGAATTTATTACATTAAATTTGATCTATTTTATTTTGGATATATTGCTGAGAACGAGTTGTACATAACAATTTATTATCATCTGCAAATAACTAACAATAACTATTGTTTATAAAAATTGAGAAGAGCAGTGGTCCCAAAAAGATCCCTTGAGGAACTCCTCTAGTAACAATGATTGAGAGTGATAAAGCGCCATTGATATTTACAATCTGTTCTCTTCCACTCAAATAACCTTTCAATAATTTTAACAAATATTCGTAAAATCCAAATAGGCTAATTTATTCAAAAGGATATTAAGAGGAATGGTATCGAAAGGGTTTACAGATGTCAAAGTAAATTCCACAACTTCTAGTATTGTTATCATATTATTATCAAGGTTACACTGTTATAAACAAGTGTTTCAAACAAAAGGGAAAAAGCATATTTAAAACACCTTGAAAAAAACATTGTTTTTTATGTTTTTTGCAATGCTAAAAGTGACATAAAATCGAACAGATGATACACATAAATGTAAATGAAGTTTGTTTTATATTAACATTACATATAATAATACTGCAAATAAAACGATTTACAATTAACAAACAGCTAAATTAACGAAAATATTTATATAACATTTATATAAGTTGGGAGTGAGAAAATTGTAGACTATCTTAGCGGCTAAAACAGTTAGTAGCAGTAACCCGACAAGCTCATACTGTCTCGTGTGCACAACACGCTGTACTGGTTCAACGCATTTATGAGCCTGCTATTGCAAAAAGGCGCATCAATGCTAGAAAAAAACTGTGGAACATGGGAATTAGTTTACTAATACTTATGGCCAATGAGAAATAAAGTTTTTAGTCAGCCTTAATAATGGCCGCATAGGGTTAGTTGAGAAATGTAGTTATTATATTTAAGTTAATGTACCTAAAGCATGTTTTTCATTGTAAGTTAAATTGAGCTGAGATTACAATTTGTATAAATTAGAAACATTGAAATTAATTATTTGCTTAATTTTTAGCATTCTAAAATTTTTTCATAGTTTAGCAATACATTTCTAATGCACAAATACATATAAAAATTTGTGCATTTTTCATTAGTTTTAAAATACTGTTGAATTTTAATGTTTAAACACTGTTTTGTATTTTTTAATATTTAGAAAAAAAACATAAAAAGTGTTTTTTTAGAAAAACAAGTTTTTTTTGTTTAATTTAAAAAAAAATCGTTCAAAACACCAACCCTGATTATTATTAAGATTATGATAAATAAAATTGAATGATTCTAAAAGATTTGCAATTCTATAACATACTTGACGAAATCCATGTTGGGATTTATTTATATATATTTTAGCATATGGATATATGAAGTTATACAGCAGTCTTTCAAATATAAGCGAAATTCTTGGTAAAATACTTGGTCTCTTTTTGTGACCCTAAAGCAATTTCTAGATTTGAAAATTGGAACTAAATAGGATATTTTCTATAAGTCAGGATAACAACATGTTGAAAAATATGTGTGAGAATATTTCGGTTAAACAGGGAGCATTTTCAACGGCAATTTACTTAAGAAAAAAAATATATACATACATATATTAATGTAAAGTTACAAGAATTGAAAAAATTCATAAAAAGTATTAATGTCCAGAATATATTATAAACAAAGGTATTAAAAATTCATTAATGCAAGATCTACATTCAACAAGATATGTTTGCGAACTATATAGTAATACAATCATTTAAACAACCGAGATTAAAAGACAAGAAAATATTTTAAGAGAAGAAAGAAAGTCTTGAAAATTTAGCATTGAAGGTAGAAATGTATAATGAAGACAATGTCAAATATCGAATTAATGAAAACTTTAAATGTGATGCAAAAAACATCTTATATATTATGAATTGTGGAGGTTGCGATGAAATCTGTGTGGGAGAAACTAAGAATTTAAAGAAACGATTTCTAATTCACTGATGGCAAATTATTAGCTTTAATCATCCAACATTAACACCAACGGATCTACACATTTTTTGAATAGGCAATGAATTTAAAAAATAAGTTTCAAATAATAGCTATTAAAAATATAGAAAACAAACGTGAGAGACTATTTTTTGAATAAAAATGTAGAAATTTTAAATAAAATGAAATTCTACGAAATCATTTACTTCGTGTACATTCTAGAAAAAATTAACTAGATTTGCATTTTTTGATAAGAAAATATTTAATTGATGTGCAGCTGAATGTTGCGAAACATGTCTTTGTAATTAATTGTATATTTACGCGGTCTCTTATATATATATATATATATA
>CABFPE010000029.1:1549842-1565004 GCA_900660155.1 Hofstenia miamia | reverse complement strand
TGATATGTATATATGTAAATATATATATATATATATATATGTTTATAGCGTTTTTCATTTAAAACGTTTTCCTTGAAATTTTAATGGAAACCAGAAAATACTTCACGATCGGCAGCGTTGTGCCTATATAAAGACTAAGAAGTGCACATTTTTTGCTTTAGTGATGATCATTTCGTTCCAAACCCCAACATGTCTCTAACAAAAACTCCACTGATTTATGCGTTTTCTGCATTTCAGCGAAAACTTATTTATTTCAGACAATTCATTTAAATAAAATACAATTGGATATAACTATACCTGTGACACATCCAGATGCAGAGTTACATGTTTGAAATAGAGAACATCTACAGGTTTCCTCACAATTTTGTCCATAGTTGTCATCTTCGCATTCTAAATATATACTTTGTTTTGTTTAAGTTCTCTTTTTCATTACATTTTAGATTTACCAAAAGCCAAGCTGACAATGATTATTGTGAGGAAGAGAAAATATAACAGTTTTAGTTATTGATAAAAAATTACTTAAAATCTACAAGCATATGAAACAAGAAAATCTTGCATTTGCTTCAGCCAAATTTATTCGAATTTCAACGTAAATATTCTTGAAGTAATTAATAGCATGTATTTTTAATAATGTTATTATTTAAATAGAAAATTGTTGCTATAAGCATTGTAGAAGAACTTACTATTTTATTGTGAGGCTGAAAATGTGAAATACCCTTGTGTCGCAAAATAAATGTCTCTTAAAACGCACTCTAGTTGTCCTAGTGACACTAAAACACCCACAACAAAAAAAAGTTCTATATCCACAAAACACCCAAAATATTTAATGTCGTGGAACCTTAAATATTTAATAGTATGAGTAAATAATCAAAATTCTATTCAATTTTCAAGATTTTTCGATAGTCACTTAGGGTTGGGAAATGCAGCCTCAGCTTGATTTCCAAGATTTCCTAAAATTCTGAAATTGAACTTTATTTTAGTAAAAAAAGATAAGCTTGAAATTCAATAAAAATAATTAGTCAGCAAAAATCGAAAGTTAATTTCAAAATATTTTTGATGATTACCCTTTTCACAATGTTGTCCAAACCATCCTTTAGTATTGCATACACAGCTTCCGTCGTCAGAATTGCATGTGCCATTATTTTTACATTGACACTTATGCTCACAGAAATTTCCATAGTAATCATCTGGACATTTTTTAATTTCGCAATGCACACCACTTAGAAATGGAGGACAACTAAAAATCTGAAATGAATAACAATCAGCACCAACTCGAGTTAAACTAAATTGATGTTCAAATATATATTTCAAAATAAATGAAGTACGTACATTTGAAATAAAAACTATATTTCCAAATTGGAACTTCTTCTGATTAAATAATAGTAAATAGTAGAGAATAATGCTAAAGTAGGAAAATATACAGGTGTCATCAAAATTTATTCATTTCATAAAATGGCAATACAATGTTTTGGGTTGGGAATGACTCTTCAAAAAAAGGATTTTAACATCAAACTTTATAGTGCCTACGTCTTTTTCTATGTAAAGGGAGCACAAGGGCCTACTATTAGAGTTAATCTCCTATTATAGACATGCACTAGTTTGGGGGTTATTGTGAAAATCGAGATAATGAAATATTGAATTTAAATTTGTTCTTTCTTCACATTCAGAAATAATGCATTTTTTATTATACAGACACATCATTTCCTAACATATTTATATAAGTTCGAAAAACCGTTCCTCTGAAAAAGGATGATGTCACATGTTTACGGGATCTCCATACATGAATTATGAGACATAGTGTTGAAATTAAACAATTCTGCTGACACAGTCCTGCTGTAGAAATTTTATTTCTTACATGTAAATAAATGTGCTAAAAAGCATCCGCAGTGTAATATTTTTGTGTAAACAGCAGCAAATTTTTTTTCATCACAGAATAGTAAAGTGTCCATTACACTTCAAACCATGTTCTTCAGCAGTGCTTGATGATATGCTGGCTTGTAACTATGATCGGGACATGTAAGCTAAGCTAATTGCGTGTAGGAGGGATGCACATTATCTCGCTCACATGCGGAAAAATTTCCATGTGCAGGGCAAATGAATGCGAACTTAAAAATTCATGACTGCATCCTTTGATTATGAAGTGTTCAGTGTCAGTTGTGCGTAAGAGAATGGTAACTGTCATAAAAGTGTCACAAACCCACTGAGAGTCGGGAATTAAAGAAGGTTTTCATAAAAGCTTTTGTCATAGATAACTTTGAATGCTTAATTATGCAATGTGTTCATGTATGTGAATTTAGTGATTCTAATATTTATCAATACAATGCCAACACAATTGGCCTAGAAGAAGTAATTTAGTACACAGTGACTAAAAGTGACTGAAAATCATTAAATTTATTGAAACCAACAAACTTACCGTGAACATGCAATGTACAAGTATCATGTCATTAATCACCAGGAAGATGAAATTCACCTCAAGAAGTATTTCATTGCAATAACACTAACCTTAATTCAAATATTATCCAAGACATATAGTTTTACAATTTTAATTAATCACTAAATTTATACATCTAAAATGTAGATAAGTTAAAAATTATCATTCACATTTAATGGCAAATTCATACCTGCAGTCTCCATTAACATGATTACAGGATATATTTGAATATGTGCAGTTGCAGCGATTGTTGCATTGCTCTCCCCAAAAGTATTCGTTGCACTCAAATTCACACTGATCACCAAAATATCCTGCCATGCAAATGCAATCACCACTAAAGATGCTGCATGTGGAATTGTTTAGGCACCGTTTGCATGTAATCGAGCAGTTTGGTCCCCAATAACCTTCACTGCAGGAAGAATCACATTTTTTGCCCTAAATATTTCAAAGAAATTATCTAAGGAGAAGGAAATATTTGCCTTGAACCCAGAAAAGCAAGAGCATGAGCCATCTTCTTTAGAACAATTACCATTGATGCATGAACAATTTATCATACATTCAAAGCCTGCAGTTCCATCAGGACAAACTTCATGACATCTAAAATTATTCTAAGAAAAACAATCCTATTTTATAAAAATTGATATTAGTTGGAATAATTAGATTCAAAATTTTAATATTATTTTTTCTAATTTAAAATAGCGGAACTACGCCTAGTTTTATCACTTTTCAAGGTAATTCTAAAAAAAAATATTGAATTTTGGAGGAATTATTAATAATACCTTAAGAAAATTATTGAATATTGCTTGTCTAAATGTAAAAATTATATTTAATGAAACTATTTACCAGCAGATAGATGGAATGGCAATGGGATCACCATTAGGTCAAAAAATGGGATCCTTTGCCATGGATATATCATCGAAAAGAATATAGATTTCTTAAAAATTACAAAGCCCATTACATATCATAGATATGTTGATGACATTTTTACTATATTTGAAAACCAAGATGATGTTGAAAATTTCAAGAATTTTATGAATAATTGCTTAAAAGAGTTACAATTTACAATTGAATACCTTGTGAACAATAAATTAAATTTTCTTCTGGATGTTGCAATAACTTACAATAACCATTCCTACGAAACTAAGATGTACTTAAAACCAACAAATACCAATCTTTAGATTTCATTTCATTCATATTGTGATTCAAAATATAAAATTAATACCCTCAAATGCTTACTTAATCGTATAATCAAAATTAACAGAATATAATTGATCAATCTCTGAATTATATGAAATTTTGGAAAACAATGGTTATCCACATTGATTAATTAAGAGGTACGTTGATCAACAGCCACCAAAAAAGCCTGAAGTAATATGTAACCAAATCAATCTAATGATAAAAACCAATATATTGGAAGTTGACATACATTGAAGAGCACCAACAACTGAAGAATTTAAGAATGAAGAAAATTAATGCGAAATTAAGATACACAAGAATAGGACCAATATCAGAAACTAAGAAGACCTGTAACATATTTCGCAACAGAGATTCGATTGAAGAGATGCTAGTTTCATCAATTTATATAATTTTACATGTGAAGAATATCTGCATTTTTTCATCAGTGAAACAAAGCGACATCTCCAAACTCGAACAAACATCAATAATTTAAAGATCATTATGAAAACATCTAATGCTAAGATTTCTGAAGCCCTAATTATTAAGAACTCGAATGAACAAAGACTAATGAATAAACAAAGTACGACCAACATATTGAATATCTTTTAGTGTATGCATATTTAATAAAATTAAACTATATTACCACAAAATTTGTATTGAAGATGATTTTAAATTAAAACCAGTCGCATAGTATATATATATATATATATATACATAATCCCTCTAAAAAGTGAATGAATAAGTGTAATAATAAGTGTAAAACACTTACGCAATTCCAGTGAATCCATTTTTGCAGATGCACTTCCCAGTGACATGATCACAAATTTCTGTATAATTTGAATGACAATCACAATCATGCCTGCAATAATTTCCAAAAAAGTTGGTACTACATTTTTCTTCACATTTGCTTCCAATATATCCTGCATTGCAAAAACATTCTCCTGTTACATGATCACAAGCTTCAGAATGATCCCAATCACAAGTACATGTATGGATACAGTCATTGCCAAAGAATTTTTCTGGACAATTTCTTTCACAATTTTCACCAACAAATCCGGGCTTACAAAAGCATTTTCCGGTTTTTTCATCACATGCACTTGATTGCATTTGAATACAAGTACAATCCTTTTCACAATCATTTCCAAATTTGAAGATTTTGCATTCTAAAATGTAAGTACATATAGAAAGTATTGTGTAAAACCTGTTTTTGACAAAATCGTTTATTAAGTGATATTTGTAAAAAAAAATCCTTGAAAATTTGTTGCAATAAGTCAAACCCTATAAAGCATGCTCTCAAAGAATAAAAAAAGATTCCTTGACTAAACATAGAAATATTATTCAAAAATTACAATGATCAAACTGAACTCAAAATTTAATTTTAGTTTGATAAAATTAAAATGCATTTATAAACATAAAAGCTAATAAAAAACTCATATCATTAAAGAAGGCATGCAAACAAAATGGTTTCTATTTATGATAAAAGCTACCAATTTTCACAAAATTTATGTTTTAATCTAGATTAGCATTATCGATTATTATTTATTTTATTTTGGCATCAGCCAATGTTCTAACTGATTAAGCCATTAAACACAAGTGTTCTAGTGAGAAATCGGCATAGGTAAAGCATGATTAAAAATTTTTTTGTAAATTTGTTTGATTTTTTCAACATAAATATATGTAATTCTACTTTGCAGAAATCAGTTGTTATTGTTCAAAAGCATCAGATCAAGTAGCAATGAAATACTTTTCAATACTTCAGAAAATTCACAACCAACCAGCTTAAGTGCTGAAAACATTTTTCTTATTTGTTATTTATATTAGTGTGAAATCATTGCAGACTATATTCTTTCTTAGTATAAATGAAAAAGGTATGATATTTTTCTGACTAACATCAACTTGATACTAAAAATATAAATTTAATACTGTTTTGTATCAATGTAATAAATATTTTGCAAACTAAATTTTCCATTCTTTGGTCAAAAAATTATCAGCATTAGTAATGATTAGTCCATTTACAAAGATTAAGTAATTTCTTTAAGTTTTCTATCTAGAAACAGATTAAAAATATTTTAACAAAAAATTATATGTCAATATATATATATATATATATATATATTTCTTTTAACTGGTCAAAAAGGAAAGTTTTTTGTTTTATTTTTCAAATCATTAGGATAAGATAAGTCACACCCGATAAAATATACAATTGGACTGTTATCAGAAGTTCTCATTTTTTCTCAATAAGACCTCCTTGTTTGACTCCATCAAACTTATTACTTACTTCTAAGAACTTAAAATCACTACAAGGAAGGTTTTGTTTCATTGCCTATAAATAAATTATTTGGGTCATTATATATAATTTTATTTTCATCTGTTGATTTAATATATCTATCCTCCACTACATAACAATTCCACCCTGAAAATTATGTCCAATTTAATGTACAAGATCAGGGTCCTTCAAATAATCCAGTGCAACAATTGTGAATTATAATCCACATTGCAAAGTAAATCAAAGAAATGAATTCGCATAACAAGGATTTAAGCCATGTTTTTCATTACCAAGTTTAATAAAATTTTCAAAAAATATTTGCGAATATTAAGACATTAAATTTTAAATACAACATTGTCAATTCCTTTCCAGATTTAATAGCATGCTATTTAATTACTTTATTTGTTATTTCTATTTCATCTTCATTTGGAGTCTTTTGAGTTGAAGTTAAAAAGTAGTCTGATTTTTATCTGGGATTTTTTCATAAGACTCAAAACTATCAAAAAATTTATATGGATAGGCAAATTTAGATTGTATTAGTTCACATTTACTAAAATACTTCTCTAGAAAAGCTTGAGATTCTTTGCTAAATTATTTAATGAATGATTCCCAAAACCATATGCAACCATATTTTACAGAATTATATTCTTCTTCAGTTTTACATAAAAATTTTATAACAAACTTTTCCATACATTTAAACAATTCATTGAAAAATAAATGTGAATCATATCATGAATAATAATGAAAATACAAATGTAGCATCTGTTACCAAACTTTAGCGTCACTTGATTAATTCCTTTTGAATGTAATTTTTTGTTAAGTGTGGGTAGGGATGTACTTATATTAACTGCATTATCTGATTAACAATTTTAGTTAAGTTTTTATTAAACTCCAATATAGTTGAATACTATTTAGGTATGAGTTGATGACTGCAGTTTCCTTGACAATTGATCTTCCATAAAGCCTCCAGACAACTCTGAACTCCAATCTTCCAACACCTAGTCCTCTTCACTGCTGATGTATTCTTTCCAAATCTCAGCTCAACAAAGTAGCTTATGTGTTCCCTATCCTAACTCAGTGCAACACTCAAGGCTGGATGTAACTGACTTAAACTCAATTTTTAATGTGTAATTTATACTTGCAACTGGGCAAGTGTCACTAGCTGCTTAATAAACATATGTTTAGCCATTACCGAAAAATACTGGCTTTGAATAAGTGAAGTAATTAATTAAATTACTACCTGCAGCTTCCTAACCTACATTTACTCAGTAATACATACTTGGTCTCTTTATCAGTTTATTTATGGTTCCCCTACATAGTCTAGTTAATATAATGTTTAATATCCTATGATCAGCTAACTAGCCTTTTCTCTGAAGTTCAATTATTGCATACATGTTGTAGAAAGAATCAATAGTCAGCTAAACAGAGAAAAACTCCTAATCATACCCCCAACCTAGATGCAGGTTCCTGGCTTGGATCAAGGACCCCCAAATTGCTCCTGATGTGTGCCCTCACCACTACTAATGCATTTACCATTTAGCTTGACATGATTTAATAGTAAGCAAACCAAGTTAAATCTAAGGACACGTGTAGCATAATACAAAAAATTAGAGCTGCAAAACAAAAAAAGATTAGTCAGAGAAGATTAATATTGAATTAACTGACAATTAAAAACAGTGTTAATTGTAAAACAGAATCAATTTATGTTTAGCATCAGTAATTTTGTATATTGCAACTAAGAAACAACATTTACCAAATAGTATCAGTTGAAACCATTTTGGCAATCAAAAAGGGGCGATAATGCTTCCATTATTTTTCAGTCATCTTGGCAGATGATTTGAAATTCAAAATCAACAGGTACGTTTGGATTAGACACTATAAATAGCGTGAAATCAATTGGAGAAACTGTTGAAGTAAATTCTTCGAAAATCTTATCCCTAGATTTAATTTGGTTTGATTATTAGTAAATGATGTCAAGCTAAATGGTCAGTGCATTAGTAGTGGTGAAGGCACACATCAGGAGCAATTTGAGGGTCCTTCATCCAAGCCATGAAACTGCATCTATGTTAGGGATATGATTAGGAGTTTTTCTCCACTTAGCTGACTACTGATTCTTTCATTAGCATGTATGCAATAATAAAACTATCAAAGAAATTGTTGGATAACCAATTGTAGGTTATTATATCTTATATTAACTAGACAACATAGGTGACCTATAAATAGACCTATAATGAGACTGAGCATGTAACAATAAGTAAATGTAAGTTAGGAAGCTGCAAGTAGTTATCTATTTGATTATTTAAATTAATTAAAGCCAGTAATTTTTGGTAATGGCTAAATAAATATTTATTAAGCAGCTAGTGACACTGCCTGGTTGCAAGTACAAGTTACATATTACAAATCGAGTTTAAGTCAGTTACATCCAGCCTTGAGGGTTGCACTGAGTTAGGATAGGGAACACATAATCTACTTCATTGAGCTGAGGTTTGGAAACATCCCATTGATAATGAAGACAGACACTTGTTGGAAGTTTTGGAGATCAGAGTAAGCTGGAGGCCTTAGGAAAAGATCAAGTTGAAGGGAACTGCAGCATTCAGTCCACACCTAAATAGTGTTTGATTATGATACATTTAATTAAAGTTAACTAGAAGTATTAATGAATCAAAGCAGTTAGTAACAGTACATCCCTACCCACACTTAACACAGAAACACATTCAAAAGGAATCAATCAACGTGAGTTAGAACTTGGTAGTGGATGCTACATGGCAACTGTGACAGGTTAAAGAATGGAGATGAATCAACAATAAGTCGTTATCCCAACTCAATACTTGAACTTGAAAGAGTAATAAATGCAGCTATGAGATCACAGAAAACAAACAACGGAGTTACCAACCATATATAAAACATGCAGTCAGCAACCACCATCCAGGAGAACCCTAACATAAAACAGTTTTGTAAATAAAGAATCAAAGAATTTACTTCAACATCTTTCTAAAATGATTTCTCTCTATTTATGGTTTTGATTCAAAAAGTACCTGTTGATTTGAATTTCAAATTATCATCTGCCAAGATGGCTAAAAATAATGGAAGCAATATTGCCCCTTTTGTTTTGCCAAATTATTTCAACAAGTACTATTTGGTTAATGTTCTCACTTAGTTGCATTTACAAAATTAATGATGCTAAACTTAAATTGATTTTGATTTACAATTAATATTAATTTAATCATAATTCAATGATAGTCTTCTTTGACCAACTAATCTCTTTTTTATTATTCTTTAGCATCATTAATCTTTGGATTATGCTACATGCCCCCCTCAGCTTGCGTTATTTGTACAACAGGTCTCTCTCTGTAGACTAATTCATCAGCTTTTCTTATTATTGCTTCTGCTTTCAGATCACTCCAGCTTGTTGTCACAAATTCTGGCTGTTTTGTCAGTTTTAGTATCACCTCTCTCTCTGTTGTTACTGTACTGTGATAGTGCAGAAATTTTACTTTATTGATTTTCTCATATTGGTGTTATTTCTCATAACTCATTCATCTTTCTTGAAATATTTCATAGTATTTCTGATACAGTAAATCCTAGCACTATACATGAGTTTAATAAAAAGCATTCAAACAAAAAGCAAAGTAGTCATATGTGATAGTGTAGTATAAAAGCAGTCATTCAATAACTTCAAAGAGAATTGCATACAAGCAGGAAAAATTGTCTAAAGGTGAGCTTCACATACAAACCAAAATACTATACAAATAGCACTTTATACTACTTGAAATTAAATTTAATTAAAATAAAATACTATTTGGCCTATGTGACAATGAATATGGAAATATAATAAAAAAATTTTATTATTCATCCTTTTTACAGTTTTTGGGATGCTGTTATAAAATCATAACAAACAGAAAACTTTGTTTTGCACAATAAATAATGAATGTAGATAGCTATGACTGATAAGCATTATCAAATGTGATAGAATTCACAAACAAGAAATTATAACAAAAATGCAATTGGTACATGCATGTGTTCTCCTCACTGTGTGAAAGTGTCAAATATTTATATAATAAGAATAATTTGTTAAGCCATTATGAAGAGCACAATAGAATTTAGCCCATTCAATGAAATTGATAAATGAGTGTGAAAAGTATGACATTTTCTAATTTTCTTCATAAATTGTAAAATATCAAATTTGAAAGGAGAGCTTGACACTTAAAACTTACCCATCTTTTACATGCTTTCTCTTCCTTTAGGTGTATTTATACACATTCATTTTCCTTTTAGTGCATTTATATGCATACCATTTCCATTAGGTGTATGTAATAGCATACCTTCTCTTGGGATTGCTTGATTTATGCCCATTCCCACAGCATTGTTGCAAAAGGAAGCCACTTATCAAAAACCTTTATTACCAACATTTCTTCTTAAGGCTCCCATTTCACCATTAACTAATGGTGCTACTGCATACTTTCCAATTAATGGAGCAGCTGCCATAAGTAAGGAGGCCAAAGCATCTCCACTTTATTTCATTGCACTAGGTTGTATTGTAGAAACTTTAATATCACAACCTTTATTTATTTACTTTTTCTATCTAATTATTTTGTCTTTGGATTAAGAGAAATGAAAGAGAAATTCCTTCTTCCTTTGGGTGAATTCAATTCAACCTAAAGTTTGACACTGTCAACCTTGGGTTAGTATTACTAACCCTTAATGTAATGGGACTCGAATTTTTAATACTTTCCTTCAATTTACTTAGTTTGCCATTAGTTATGTTTAAGTTATACTTCTTATATTCTGTCATTTGTATATACAGTAAGAAAAAATCATTTTTCCACAGATAATTCAATTAATTGTAAAAGTTTATAAAAATTTCTAAACTGGTGTTTGAGTTTGATAAGTTCAATCAAGTCAAACTCAAGCTAAAATACTAAAGTAGTTTGATTTGATGTTGTATTCACAATGCATAGAATTTAAATAGATCTGCAATAGCACCTTGTAAAGTATATCTAAATCAAATTTTATTGATAGCATTGTGAGATTTATTGGTTTGGTTATATAAATCAAACACAATCATCCTTAATGAGATAAACAATTATATAGACTTCCTTTTCATCTATATTTTATCATCATTATCCATGTATAAAGGTTTGCTTTCTGTGATATTTAAATATAATTCTGAAAAATCATGAATGTTGCGTAAATAAACAACTTTTGCAAAATTTGTAAGATTTGTAGTAGAAGTATTCCATAAATACTCTGTTAAAAAGCGAGTAAACACCATTACTAATCATAACATTATCTGCTGTAACAAATCCTGTATTATCAAGTTTAACTATTTTAAATTTCACATCTATGTAAGCATTAAGCCAATCATAAGGTATTATATCTATTTAAATTATCAACTGTGAACATATAATTGATATTATTTTGAATATTACCTTTGGCAGGAATTACAATTGGAGTCTGGAGATCAAATCTAATACATTCATTTCTTTCTAGAATTGTTGGATTTCAGATCCCAGTCATTTCTATAAGGAAAATCTATTTTCCACATTTGAAAATGTCAAACTTGAGGAAAAATAAAATATTTCTCTACAGGTAATGTAATTACCCTTAAGAAGTGAAATTAATTTCACAATAATTTTAAAAATCTTTTCCTTATATTGCCAAACTCCTGGAGTCCACTATTGGAAAACATTTCAACAAAATTTATATCTCAATTCTCTTCTGTTCATTACAAGTTTCTCTTGAAATAATTTTAGGTTTATTTCTTTTTTTTGGCTAACCATTGGTGAATGAAATAAACTCTTAAGGTAAACTCCCTGTGGTAAACTTTGTTTCCCTTAAGATTGACTCTGTAAACCATAGGTTAATAAAATTAACTATTAAATAGTTTTCAAAAATTTTCTTAGATTTATTCATGTCTATATAAGGAAAAAAAGACTTTCTTTTTTTGAATTCTGCAATTTTAGTGAAATTGAAATTAAAAATACACCTATTTGATTAAAAATACTCCTATTGGATAATTAATACTAAATGAAATTAGTTATGATTTAAGTTAATAATTTTACTTTGGTTATCAGTAATATAAATTCTTCTTCCCTGATTTCATTTGTGTTAATTTTATTATAAAGCTTATGCAAAGGTTGTTTTTTAAAGAGATAACTTGAATTTCTTTTCCACAGGTAATGGAGTTACCCTTTAGTGATAAGCTCTTTTTTTGCTTTTCATCTCAAGGTTAGCAGATTTAACTGTGGGTATAGTATCTCTACTCTTAAGTCTTTTTCCTCTAATAGTTCTGTTGCTAGATTCATTTGAATCAATTAATTGAGTATTATTCTTAATAAGATTAATAAATTTTCTATATTTATCAAATTCAAACCTATGGTTCTCTAATTCAACATGTTTTGCTTTATTTTCATCTATTTTATTATCAATTTTATTTTTTGTTCACCAATTTCAAGATAACATGATATTTCATTATCAGTTTATTTTGTATCACATTCAACTTTTAACTCATCATACATTTTTTTAAATCTAATATTTACTTTGGTTATACTTGTTATTTTTACTATTGTCTTTTATAATTTCATTTATTTGTTTAATTATTTCATCTTTTTTGGTGTAGTTGCCTTAAGTTACTTTGGTAAAGTCAGGCCATATTTATCTAGAATATATATATTGAAAATTATTTCAATTTTTGGCACCTTTGTTTTTTAATAGAACTCTCATCTCCAAGAGAACTTTCATCAAGAGAGCTTTCAGTTTCTAACTGTTGTTGATTAAGATTATATGGCATCCAGTTCTCCATTACATCTTGTAACTGGATTTGGTGTTTGTCATTTCAACAAATTTATTTGTTTGATCTGAAATAGTTTCTGTAATAGATTTGTAAGTTTCTTGTAAGCTGTACTGAACTTCATTTTGTTGGTTAATATGGTCACATCTTTGTAGCAAAATCTTTTTTTCTTGCTTCCTGACGTCATTTTCCAGATTTACTAGTTTCTAAATTTATCATAATTCATTTGTTATATATAGGTAAAACGTTTTATTTTTCTGTGGTTGAGTTTATCAACTTTTAAGAAAAGGATTTTAACTCATATCTTTTGAATTATAGAATATATTGTCTCTTAATTCTTAAAAAAGACGAAATTTGTCTGTGTATATATTCCAATTACAATATTTCATCAAAGTTTTTGTGCACAATTTTCTTTTCTTTGTTTTCAAATAAAAAGTCAAATGTAGACAAACTTTCAAGGAGGTGTGGATAAAAAGAATAATCTTTATCAATTGAATTTTTGTCATTATTATCTACAGGAGTTTATAAAACCATGTGGGTACAATTTGTTCTTATTTTCTCTAGAACATTGTAATATGATTGTGAAATATAGATTGCTGATATGTTATGATGACGACCATCAGTGTAATAATTTACGAATTTTTTCTGCAGCATTTACAAGGTCATCAAAGATTACTATTTTTCTGTTGGTGGAGACTTCTCATAGCAGGACAAAATCCGTTGCATTTGTATTCATTAGTATTTTTAAGTAATTCTTCAGACAATATTTCCAAAACATTGTAGCCTACTTTATCTGACATTCTTTCCATTATTCTCTTTAGATTTTATAGTTTTTCTTGTTGAAAATTTGAAGCATAAATATATAAATTATTATAATATATAAGAGGTCTTAATATCATATCCATTAATATATTAGTTTTTACAAATCTTGATTTTCAACATATAGGGATTCTAAAGTCTTCTAAAATATCTACTAGTGATTTGTCATTTTTTATTTTTGGAGCATCATAATTAATAATCTTCATTATACAAGGACAAAATATTTTTTCCACAGATAATGTAATTACCCCAAAGTATTTAGAAAATTATTTCTAATCTGCGTTTGAGTTTGGTCAAAAACAACTTAGTTTAACTTTGTTAAACGTGGTTACAACCTAAACATTTTAAAGTCAAACTTAAGATTAAAAAATTTTTTTCAGTGAGAAATTTCATTTCTCTTAAGTAAGAGTGAAATAAATTTCACGTAAGTGTTTAACTTTGTTAAATACAGCTTAGTTCCCTAAACTTTCTCTGTAAACCTTTAAGAAAATATGTTTCCTGCGTTTGACAAAGTCACTTTCAAATTAAACAATATATAAATATATATATGTATGTATATAATATAATATTCTTAGTGTATGGAAAACCTGCAACAATAAAACTTAACTGTCTAATGTATGTATAAAATATTATTACCAATGTTACATGTGTTGCCAGCATAACCTTTTCTACACTCACATTGATTTGGAGCAATGCATTCACCATTGATGCAAGAAGGCTCACAGTAGTCTAAATGAAAGCCAATAAAAACAATGTCATCAAGTGGACAAGATATTCTAAAGGAAAATAATTTATCTAGAAAATTGTTTTCAACATAAGGCTACTTTAATAATTAACTGTAAACAGATAGGTGCATATCTACATAACACATCATTTTGATCCAACTTTTTAGTCATTTTCTCAGTGAAAATTATATTTGGAAATTTTGAGATTTGGATATGGACACATTTCAGGAGGTCTAAGGCAATGACTCAACTTAAACATTTCCCATTATGCATGTAGATATGTAGATATACATATATATATATATATATATATATATATATACATTTATATTNTTTTGGTTTCACCAATGTAGAAGCTGTCACACTTCTGACAATTGATGAAACTAAAGGTTTTTGAATTAGATCTTTGTTACGAATTAAATTTGATGTTTTTCCGAATTTAAAATTGGTATAATTCTTGATTTCCTTAGTTTTCTATTTAAAATTATATATAGATTTCTTAATACGTGATTCGTGAGGTTTAATAAAAGGTAGTTTCCAAAATACATTATCTTTGTGTTCTTGCGAATTGTATTTTAATGAAGAGGATGTTAGAGCTTCTTTTGATGATTTTTGCAATAATTTTTCAGGATACCCATTAGATCTTAGATTTTCAAATATTTTATAAAAAGCCATTATACGTACATTGTAGTTAGATTATAGTAAAACAGCTCGTATAAACAAGTTTTTCGGAATTGAATGTTTATATTTATTATAACAGTATGATTGAAATGGTATATATAATCCGGTGTTAGTGGGTTTTCTAAAAGCAGATATTTCAAGTCCCATTGATGTTTTCTTCAATGTTACATTTAAAAAATATATTGAATCTTCTTTTTCATGTTCACAAGTAAATTGAATATCACTTAATTGCGAATTAATGTAAGAAAGAAACATTGATGCATGATTATCGTTT
>CABFPE010000029.1:1509406-1533717 GCA_900660155.1 Hofstenia miamia | reverse complement strand
TCCACTAAGGCCTTGACTTGGGCAATTTTCTCCTTGGTCATGACCTCCACAGGGCGCCCACTCCGAGGGTCGTCTTCCAGGTGCTCCCTGCCAGCCTCTACCCACCTGGCGACTGTGCGATATGAAGGAGCAGTATCCCCCAGTACCACAACCAAGTCCTGGGTAATCTTGGCCGCAGAGTCTCCGAGCTTGTGGCGCGCAAAAACGTAGAATCACCAACCTTCCGGTGAAAAATCTGCCATTTCAGCCATACCAGAAAATATGACCGTCTTCAACGTCGAATAACTACTGACTCCAACGTACAAACTGCTAGATCTAGCGTGATTAGAACTGACTAATGATTGGTTAGTTATGTAAACAAAGCGTCATTACTCTACTCCGACTGCTACTGTTACGTAATCAGAAGTTGCCATTACTTATTGAACGCCCCTCGTACATCGTATGTTTCAATCTACTCATTCTAGTGTCGATATTGATAATGAAATATCAGAACTTTTATTCAAAGCAGTGATTTGTTTTAGAATTTGCTCCTATAACAATTTCTGAATTTTGAAAACTTCGATTTGTATCAATTACCTACAGTAGAAGAAAATTAGAATATCTGGAAGTGTTTGGTATAATAGTGAATTAAAAACAGTGAAATCTAAATGAGGAAAATTGCAAAGATTATATATAAAAATGAACGTGATAAAGAAAATTATAAAACAATTAGAAACCTAATCATTCGAAAAATGTGAGGATAAACAGCACATTTATTACAATGAAAAATTTTTAAATTTTAGTAATGATATGAAAAAATATTTAATGCTATTAAAAAAGTTAGATCTCCGTATTGTCTTCAAAGATATCCCGATATTTCATATTTATCTGAATTAGCATTTCGTTTTGATATTTCCCATTTTTTTAATGAGAAAATCCGCGATTCCATCGTAATATTCAATCTACTAATTCTAATGTCGATATTGATAATGAAATATCAAAACTTTTTTTTTCAAAGCAGTGATTTGTTTTTAGAATTTGCTCCTATAACAATTTCTGAATTTCGAAAACTTGGATTTGGATCCATTACCTACAGTAATACTTAAAAAGCCAAAAATTGTTAATGTAATAGAATGACCTCTCTTGGACATTATAAATTTGTCATTTACTAGTGCAGTATATCTCAATGCAGCTAAGCAATCTCTTTTAAAAAAACGCATTTAGATCACAGTATATTTTCAAATTACTGACCAATATCAAAATATGTTGCTTTGCAAAACTAATTAAAGCAGCTGTTTCAAGCCAAATAATTTTATGTATTAATCAAAAAATTTACTAGCAGGTATTTTAATCTGCATATAGAAAACAAATGATGATATTCTTTTTGACCTTGACAATGAAAGACGTGCAATTTTAATTCTTATTGACAAATATGTTGCTTTCGACACTATCAATTATGATATTAAAATCACACACAGAAATTGGATTTAGATTGAATGCATTAGATTGCGCAAAATCATATTTTAACACGTGTTATCAAATAGTTACAATAAATGGATTTCAAGGGACATCATTCCCTATATCTACTGGTGTTCGTCTACGCAATATTCATGGTCCAATCTTATATACTCTTTACAATTCCTTCCTAGGAGAGTTATTTTTAAAGAATTCATGGGAATATTACTTATATGCTGGTGATTTACAATGTTATAGACTTTTTACTATAGATCAGCAGGATTTTTAAATATTGCTAAATATTCCATGTCTAAACTTGTTTTACTTATTGTTGAATTTCTCAAAAGCGGAATTAATGTTTATTCAACCAGCAAAATTAAAAGAACTTTTACTGAAGAAATGTTTCTCCATTCAAACGTTCAAAAAGCAATCATTAAAAACTCGAATGTCTAATTGACGAATCTATATGCAAATGTTTTTGATATCATTTGCTTAATATCACATTAATGCGTAGATATCTGTCATTAGAAAACACTAAGATAACGTTGAATCAATGATTTTCTGTATGTTAGATTTTAATAACAGTATTCTTTATGGTCTACACGATTATAAAATACGAAGACTTCAACTAATCCAAGATTTTCAGTATAAAAATCGAAGATCATATTACACCTACTTCAAGGTTGGATATTTGGTTTTCGAAAAATACTGGGTATTGCGTGATATTGGGGGCATACCCAATATATTAGGTTATATTGGGTAATATTGGGGTTTTTGATAAACATAAGGACCATCACAATTTTAACTTAAGTTGTAGGTACAGACAGCAATAAACGTAGATTAGAATAGAACTGCAAAAAGGAACAGGTTAAACAAAAATTAATATTTTTTGTTACCCAGTCCTAACTACAGTTGTTACAATAAAAGAATTGTTGGCCCCGTATGCAGCACTTAGCATCAGCCAATTATCGCACATTCAACATTTTAGCCCTTCAGTATATGTACGTTGACATATGTTGCAATTCCAGTCATGATTGCTGCTCTCAGTTTGCACTGCGTCATCACTACGTGGTGGATACTTGTTCGTTATACTTTCAAAACGGGTTCACTTCTTTGCAATCTTCTTTTCATTGCAAATAGCATGTTTCCTTTCCATGTATCTTATCATAACTTCTGGCTAGAAAGAGTTGAGATTCTGTTCGACTTTCATTCATATGTGAACGCAGTTTTGTAAAAATCTGTGCCACAGTCCAAAAACTTTGCTCTACATCAGCTTCTGATGACAAGGCGTTGCCGAGTGAAGTACCAAATAAGGACAGCTCACACCATGTAGATGCCTTGTTTGCCAAAAAATGCATAAATTGGTTTTCAATTAACACAGTTTCGTCAACAGGTTGAATTTCACGAATAATAAATTTCCCTACTTGAGCAGAAAAAATGCCAGAATCAAGCACCTGCATATCATGTTATCAACCGCAAATTTTCAGCATGCTCGTCAACAGACATTGCAGTTCTCTGATTAATTGATGGATCAAGCAACTTAAAACACTTGTACAAATCACAGGAAAATTGTTGGATGACTGTGCCATCAGAATTTGCATAAACTGCCCTCCAGTGCGTTTCAAAGCAGTATCATTAAAAGTTTTGAGTAGCTCAGCATCATCACACGCCAGACCATCAATTTCTTGAGCCAAGGAAGCAGGCGTTGAAGAATCTGCTTGAGTGACGTCTGTAGCTACGTCAACTGCCTCATACATTACAATGGGGTTTTCCATTTTAGCCCATGTGTCTTCTTCTATTGTTGCTTTATCGGTCAAAGCCAAATTTATGTACTCCTTCAAGTCCAAAGCTCTCCACAACAAGTCAATTATAGTATTACATCTAGTATCGCCAGGACACGATATCATTTTAGGCATATCAATACCACTTGCCGTTAGAACTGCTCATAATTTAGCTGATGCTTCCAGAGATTTGCTAAACTCTTTCAACAACTTATCCAATGCATCTTTTGTCACAACACCAATTGACCTAATCATATTGTAGCATCATCCAAGAAAGATACAAAACTCTATCGATGATTTATGTTAATTCTTGGAAAATGCATTTATTAATTTTGATAGTTTAATTTCGGCAAGTATTAGTCGCCAAAATGGTTTGTCAAAATTACGTGTGGACGAAACGCCTGCACACAGTTCTGCATAGCCACGAGGTACGCAGAAATTACCAAATTTGAAATTAGGCGACTGGTACTTGTTTAGCAGCATTTAATCGGTAAATATGTTTTTATAAATTTTGTATAAATAGGAAACTACGAGCTGTGAAATTGATGAACTTTAACCTCGTTATATTTTCTGTTGATTATTGCGGTTTGATTATTTAATACATTATGCGCAGCTAAACGGTTTTCTGTGTGCAACAATCGTAGTGCTAGCAGTGGAGGAGTAGTTAACGAGTATCGCGCTCGATTGTTGTATTGCAGCTAAGGTATGAATAGGTGTAGGGATTTTTCTCCCGTTTGGCTCGCACTCAATTCATTTCCCAGCATGTAGTAACAAATGCAACAAAGGCGCTTTGCCATCGTAAGTGATTATTATTAATTACATTAACCGAGTAGTTTTAGATCTAAATTATGACGAATAATGCGACCGATAATGTGACCGATTTTATAGTATTTTAATAGTAGTTTGTAGCTAGCGTTTGTATATAGTCTTTTTAGTAGCTAGCGTTGTGTCCTATTTTTAGTATGTCAGTAGTTTGTAGTTAATAGTTTGTACCGTAGTTTATTACATGTAGGAAGCTGCTCTATATTATATTAAGTGTTTTTATGTAATAGCAGCTAGTGTCTGTCAATGCAAACAACTACTGACAATAGGTGAATAGAGCTTGAGAACTAAGTCGATTTGTGTTCGTAGTTTTATTTCACTCATTAGGGCACACATAATAAACATAGTTTCATGAGACTGAGCTGAGTTGGATTCACAATGGATCGGATCTGTAACTACGGAAAAGGATGGAGTGGTGGATAGTTCTGGCGAGCCTGTTATGATCTCAGTGACTTGGCGTCGGGCAAGTGCGCCCAGAGATTTCAATCCTCTTCAATCGATGAAGTATCTAAATAATACTACTTACTAATTGTTATTGGAATATCTGTCAATGCAGTATGGAATATACAATTAAAGGAAAGAAGAGGAACTTAGATAATACTTACCCCGTGATAGCTGGCGCTGATCCCTGGATTGCTTATCTAAGTAAAGTATCTAGTAATATAGTGTTAGTTTCACCTGGGTAGCGATATTACATGGCGACCGTGACAGGACGCAGAATCTGTCTACTCCTAAAGAAAAAATTCTTTTATTATTTGGAAATTTCAACGTGTAATTTTAAACCACTCAGTTTAACTCATGATCTAATTATGATTCGATAAACGTTTCGCTAGTGAACACCTTGCAAATTGCTAGTTACGGAAAATTTTTTTTTTATGATCTAAGAAAAGTAAAACTCGGTAGAATACTCGGAAATGAACTCCTTCGCGAATAGTGGAATTGTTGCAACAGCCGATGAAAAAGAGATGCATACTAGAAGCAGTAATCAAAAGAAAAACTCGAAAGGGAAGAACACACCTAGAGAGGCAACACCCGAAACCCCCACAGTGAGTCGTTGTGACCAAGAAACAAGCGCGATTCCTTTTACCCCCACGGCAGAATCGGAAATGCAAACCGTGCCGGAAACTCAAGTAGACTCCCTTGAATTACTTGCATTGCTGCGAAAGAACACGGAGACGGAGGCAGCACTGAAAACAGAGATAGAAAATCTGAATAGAAAATTCGAAGAGGTTGACACCGAAAGGAGACAGATGATCCTGGAGATCAAGTTAGATACCAGTAAACGTCTGGAAGAACAGAGAAACCTGTTTCAGGTGCAAGTGGACACCTTAACGCAGAGGTTAGCAGAAGCGAATGTACGCATGTCGGAGCAAAACGAAAGATGGCAGGCGCTTTACGAAGATCTCCAGAGAGAGAATCAGAACCTAAGAGAGGAAAAAGAACTGCAGTTGCTGGAAATTGATCGGTTAAAGGATCAAATAAGGTTGAAAAAATTAATGGATGATAACGTGGAGGAGGTGCAGAAACCAATAATGGTTCACGAATTGGAAATGGTTGAAGAACCAGAAAAACTGTTAGAGGCACCAAGAAGGAGAATGAGAAAACAACAGTTCGATGAGGAACCAATGACTGAAGAGGAAGAGAAGGAAAAAATAATTAGTGAGATCACAAACGAAGTAAAAAGGAGAATGAAGAAATGCGAGACTCCGGAAAAACCCAGATTCAACAGTTCGATTTTGACGGAGAACGAAAACGAAGAGACCACACCCTGCAAAGCGCAGATAAGAACCTTCTCAGGGAAAATAGACAGCTTCTCTCCGACATTCGAAGAATGGCTTCAATTATTCGAATTAACAATGAGAGAGAGAAAAGTCAACAAGCAAGCAGCAGCAGCACGATTGCCGTTATATTTGACCGGTGCAGCTTATCAACACTATCTGATATTAGACACGGAAACCAAAATAGATTATGAATGTTTAACAGGAAACTTTCTGGAATACTATCGGAACGAAAGTTTCAAAAACCAGTACCGTTTCATTCTGAATGGGACGAAGATGAAAAAATTTGACGATATAAGAAACTACATGTCTCAAGTGCAAAGACTAGTAATGTTGAGCTCAAGAAGTGGTCACTATTCAAAGTACGATTTATTTTCGCATATAGCGAAAGGTCTGCCAGAAAACATCAGACAGCAATTCGAAGCTAAATGTGATGTTGATGATTCAATAGAAAAGCTGATAAGAAAAGCGGTGGATATACAAGTGATGTTGGAAAACAACTCACGTATATATGAGAAAGCCACATGGAATAAAACCGGACAGAATAACAGCAAATGGAAGAGTAATGACAAATACTCAAAACCGAACGAAGACAAGAAAGGTGAAAAGGTCATAAAATTTAAGACCAGAGATGGACAAATGAAAAAAATAAGACAGAAAGACATCAGATGTCACGATTGTGGCCAAAAAGGTCATAAGAGAGAGAATTGCAAGAAGCAAGTGAACATCATAGAAGAAGGCAGCGCGTACTTTGACGAAGAAGACCTGATACAAACGGATATTGAACCAATCTCAGATAATGAAGAAGAAGAAATGAATTCGGAAAACTATTAGGAGCGCCGTCTCAGGAAAACCGAGCACCAATATTGATATTGACGAACATAAAGAACGTGAACACAATCACAGTTGTGATCAACGGAATTATGACTAAAGCAACAATCGATACGGGTGCCGTGAAGTCAATTATAACGGACGAGTGTGCGACGAAATTAGGTTTTAAAAGAGAAGAGTTGAAAAGATCAACAGAGAGATTGGTAAATGCGTCAGGTGACTATATCGATACCAAAGGTACTTTGGAAAACGTACAATTAAGGATATCGAACAATACGTTTCAACAATCACTGATAGTGGTCGACACGCAGAGGAACCTCCTACCGTATGAAGTCATTCTAGGCGACGATTTTTTGACGAAGAATAAATGCATCATAAATTATGGTAATCGAACGATGAGAGTGAAAGAAGAGGAAATAGAAATTGAGGAGGAGGAAGAAGAAAACAGAAAAATTGTGTTCGAACTACTAGATGATATAAGGCTACAACCTTACCATTGGAAAATGTTTTCGATAAAAACTGACAAAGAAATAACAGCGGAAGTAATGATGTACGAACAAACTGGGATAAATACAAAACGTGTGTCGATGCCTTCCAGTGTATGTTCAGTGAAAAATGGAATGGGAAAGATACCGTTATTGAATGCTACGAACAGAAATGTTAACATCAGCAAAACGAAAGTGAAAATTTTTGGAAAATGTACTAGATCTAATATCAGAATGGTTTGGAAATCGATGGATGATGGAGACGATGCAGCAAGTAATCTGCACAGCCGACTAGAGGGCACGCAGATGAACGCCATCAGAGCAAGTACTCCTCACAGCCGACTAGAGGGCACGGGGAGGAACGCCGAAGAGGAAGAACAGATACCTAAAATAGAGGATGGGGATTACCAACACTTAAGAAAGACGGAAATAGAGGAACTAAAAGAGCTTCTGAAAAAACATAGCCAAATCTTTAATTTCGGAGAAATTAGCGTCGGTCAAGCGATTGGGGAGACACATAAGATAGTAACCACAACGGACAAGCCAATCAAATTACCAGTACGCAGAGTACCCGAGCAACTTAAAGATGAATATAATCGGATACTAAATGAATTGATCGATAACAAAATTATTAGACCAAGTGAAAGTCCATATGCAGCTCCGACTGTTTTTGTGAAGCAAGGGAAAAAATACAGATTGTGTATTGATTTTAGAAAACTCAATGAAGTGACGAAGAAAGACTCATACCCATTGCCACGGATAGAGGATATGCTTTACGAGGCTAGCAAAAATAAATACTTTACCGTAATAGACTTGTGCAAGGCCTATTGGCAAGTGCAAATGGAACCAGATGACATTGAGAAAACGGCATTCATCACTCCCTATGGATTATACGAGTGGATATATATGGCTTTTGGATTATGCAACGCGCCAGCAACTTTCCAGCGATACATAACGAAAGTGTTAAAAAATAAGAAACAAAAGATGGAAGAAGGAATAAACGCGTACATTGATGATATAATAATCACAAGTAACACGGTGGAAGAACATCTAGAAAAACTGGATAGAACGTTAAAAATACTGAAAGAAGCTGGACTCCGAGTAAATGGAAATAAATGCGAAATCCTAAAAGAAAAAGTTGTATTTTTGGGGAGAATAATTTCAAAAGGCCAGATAAGTATGAAGGATAATGCCAGAGATATGATAAGGAATATAGAAAAACCTAAGACGAAAAAAGATCTGCAGAGAATAATGGGGTTCTTTAATTATTACGGGACGTTTATTCCAAACATAGCTGGAAAAACAGCCAAGATGACGAATTTAATGAAAAAAGCAACTCCCTTTGAGTGGACATGGGAACAACAAGAGGAGTTAGATCAGATAAAGAAAGAACTGTCAAAATTGCCGTCGTTGAACACTCCTGACTACAGTAAAGAATTTATTCTAGATTGTGATGCGAGTAAAGTGGCGATAGGAGCTACATTGAGCCAAATTAAAGAGGGAAAAGAGTCGCCGATACAGTTTTTTAGTAGGAAACTGAAGCCAAGCGAAGAGAATTACGGATCGACAAAATTGGAAATGTTGGCACTCATAGAAAGTATTAAAAAATTCAGGCATTTCTTGGTAGGGAAACAGTTTAGAGTTCGCACTGACAACAGCGGTCTAGCCTGGCTGAAAAAGTTTTCAGGAGACAAAAGTTCAATAGTATCCAGATGGATAGAATACCTAAATGAATTTACATTTACGATTGAGCATAGAAAAGGAAAACTTCATAATAATGCCGATTTCTGGACATCCCTTCCGGAGTACCAAAGAGATTTAGAAAAAACAGACGGAGAAAAAACAGAGTTTCAGTTCCTCCCACACAATGAATATGAAGAGCTTCCCGAGATAAATGTCGACAGAAAAGGAGAGGCAATCACGACAATTACATTGAAGGAAGAGATATCGGAGGAAGAGATAATCGAAAAACAAAAAGAAGACAAAATTCTAGAAGAAATTAGAGGAAAGATTGAAAACGCACAGTTAACGTTAGGGAAAAATGCGAAAAATTACTACGGAAGATTTAACTGGAAATTGAATAAAAATGGACTGTTATATGCAGCAGGCAGAACGAACAGAATAGCGATACCAGAATACTATAAAAGAGACATAGTACGAAAAGCTCATGAGAGAGGACATCTGGGAATCACGCAAACGGAAATGACATTCAAGTCGAAATATATAACGACGGGACTACGTAAAGTAGTCGAAGACGTGATTAATAAATGTACGATATGTCTATTAAATAATAAGCAACACTTCCCAACACAAAGAGCGCCATTGGAAAAGATAATAGCGACGCGACCTAATGAGATAGTGCATATAGATTTGGAAATGTTGTCAAAGGATGATGAGGGGTACCAGTATATACTAGTGATGATAGACAACTTCACAAGATACGCTAGAATCGTACCGATGAAAAACACAACAGCAGAAGAAACAGCGAATATAATAATGAAGGAATGGATATTAAAACTAGGACCTATGGAAAAAATAATCACTGATAAAGGAACGCAGTTCGAAAGTGCGCTATTTCAAGAGATGGCAAAATTATTGGAAATTGAAAGTGAAAGAACGACTGCATACCATCCACAGGCGAATGGGGCAGTCGAGCGATTGAACAGAACATTAATAAAATTGATTAGAGTGGCGACATCCCGCATAGGAGGGAACAAATGGAGGGAAGTAATACAAATGACGGAGTATTTTTATAACACCACTGTACATACGACAACCAAGATAACTCCGTTTAAGGCTATGTATGGAAGAGAAGCCGCAACGCCTCTATCTATGCAATTTATGGAATACAGTGGAAAAATGGATAACACCTATGTAAAGCAGTTAAAGGAGAGAATAACGGCGATACATGAGACAATGTGTCATAACATTAAACAGTCTGCTACGAGACAGGAGAGAAATTACAATAAAAAAATATATGGACACACGCATAATATAGGGGATAAAGTATATGCATTTACGCCTATTAAAGTAACCGATGTAAATCAAGTACGTAAATTAAAAACAGTATGGACTGGTCCGTACAAAATTAAAGAAGTTTTAGAAAATAATGAATATGTACTTGACAATGACAAAATTATGCACTTTCAAAATTTGAAAAGGGCTATTACCGATATAGAGGGAGCATCCCTAGATGGTAAAGCCGAGTTTAAATTATTAAGGAATAATAAAGAAAGTGTATATGAAATGGATGAATTGGATAGTCTGCCGGAAGAAGAATTTGATGAGGAATTCCGACACGATGTGAATGCAGATGAAGTGCAGCCTAGAGTAATGCCTCAAAGGGCAGCGAAACAAAATATTAACTATAACCCTGAAACATGGGATATTAATTTATTAACTGAATTTAGGAATTTAAAGGATGAACAAAATGAATCAGAAGAGAAGAGAGATGCAGTGCGAGACGAATCCGAGAAAGAGGGTGAAGAGAGCGAAGCCCAGCAGACAAGCCACGGACGACGAGAGTAAGCAGAAAGACCGGCCTAGTAGTCGTCACCGTCGATTAGAGGACACGGCGACCAACGGCAGCGACAATGCAAAACCTAGTAGTCGTCACCGTCGATTAGAGGACACGGCGACCAACGGTAACTCTCCTCCGAGTAGTCAGTATCGTCGATTAGAGGACACTCTGACCAAAGGAAAATCTAACCGAAGTCCCAACTCTCCTTCGAGTAGTCAGTATCGTCGATTAGAGGACACTCTGACGAAAGAATCAAGAAAGGAGGGTGTAAGCGGTGTACTGTCCGCAGCTAGTCAATTGCCTATGGATATTTCAGGAGTGAACCGAGATAAAGGGGATCAACTGGAATCCATAAGCAGTGGTTCAGAAATGGAGTATGAACCGAGCACTAGTAGAAGGAAACCTTTCGCATTGCAGCAGCAGGTGCTACATGCCCCCTCAGTCAAAAGTACGTCAACTTCAGAAAGAACTGCTAGATCTATAGAGCGACAAAAACGGATGTCTGTAATAGATGGAATGAAAGTTCACCCGTATTTTATGGCAAAGATAAAACTTAACTATAATGCGTATGAAAAATTATCTCCGGAAACTAGAAGTTTGATAAGAAGAGAAACGAAAATGGAAGAAATGAACTTACCGTTGGTACTAGATAAAGGAAACCGCCCCATGATTAACACATTGATAAGCTATCCTGAACGAATGAACGAGACACTAGAGAGACCATATTTCAGAAGCACGGTGCATACAGTATTTAATGATAATTTTACTCTTAATGAAGTGCAACGTCTAATGAGGAATAAGGATGCGGTCGCAGCAATCGAACAGATTAACATTGACCCCAACAATTTAACGATAATTCATATTCTGAAAGAGAAGGAATACAATGGTCATTTGGAGAAAAACGTGCAACACACACTTAAATTAGCTGAAAAGACAGGAGTTCAAATCGTGATAGTTACAATAACCACAGAGGAAGACCTACCGGAATTTCTAAGAAATATGATCCTACAAATCCAGAATATTTTTATATACGAACGGAAAAAGTACGAGAAAGAAATATCGCAACTGATAAAATTCGATCTCCAATTGGATTATTGGACACCAGTGTACAGGATCATGGTAGAACCGTGGATAGCGATTGAGATATATCAGCAAGTACGGATGATCGAACTAATGACAAATGCAGTAAATTTGGAGCAACTAACACAACTTCATATTAAGTGTAGTCTCAATCAACGGCAAGAGTACTTAAAGGAGATACAGCAAACGTGGCGCAAAATGAAATTGACAAAACTGACGCAAGAGAAATGGCCGAAAATAAAAATAGATTCGCCATCGAAGAAGTACCATAAGTCGGTTGAAGTGGTATTACATGAAATAAATAAGGCTTATGAATTGAATACTAAGAAGGATTTCAGAAAATACATGTTCGAAGAAACGAATGCACCGGAAATACGATATCGGACTTCCATATGGATTTTAGCGATATTCTTAACAGAAAACGAAAAAATACAACTTCCCATGAAGAGGAAAACGAGAATGATGATAGCGAAAGAGAAGAGATATGAAATAGCCTTCTCGCCGATAACAACAGCAACAAAAAATTGGTTATTGATAGGAAGTACCGAAAAACTCGCATCCCCGGACAAGAAAGACAAACCAATGCACACATTGGAGAAGAATATTCTAAGAATGATTACTGAGAAAAACCCAACGTGTAAGGTGACAATGGTCTCTATAGCAAATAATACTGGAATCTGTCCGAATGAAGTATCGATATTTGACAACGTGACGAGAAAATACATTTGGGGTGCGACGGCGGAGACAAAATTAAAGCCAGCAGAAGAATCTCCATGGTTAACTACGAAAAAACTGGTGAAAAGAAAAATTTATAGTACGCTTGAAGTGATGGAAATGTTAAAAGAGAAAAATATGGATCAAAGATTAAGTAATCAAATAGAAAGATATACAAGAGAAGCGCCAAAATGTTCGTTCATTAAAACAATTAAGAAAGCCGAAGAAATGAAGAAAGCGGGAATCACAACACCAGTAGAAATAATGGAGATGATGTCAAAATCACAACAAGAAATGATTGCTGAAGATGAATTGCTGACTTCGACGGAGATAATAATGTCACCAAGAATGCAAACTAAGATAGATCAAATAAACATGGAGAAATGGGGTAATCTTAGTCCTACGAGTACAATTGAATGGGTGGACACCGAAGATGAGAGATATTTGGTGGAAATAAAAATAACAAGAGAAAGGGAAAAAGACATAGAAGAAAGAAATTATCAAACAGTGAAAGAGAGTCATACAGTGTCGACGATGAAGATAATGTTTACAGAAGCATTTACAAGAACAGAAGTAAATGAAATGTTGAAAGCCCACAATCAAATAGCAATAGACGTAGAATGTGTCACATCAAAAATACAGATCCCACCAGAAACCACAGTACGACTAAGAAGAAAAGGATTAACAGACAAGTTCTGGGAAAAAATAGGAGAAGCAAAAATGAACTACCCAGCTACGATAGGCATGGCGTCGTGTTCGATAACAGAGACAACATACAGAGAGATAGAAGCGAATGTGGATACAAAAATACTAAAGTGTAAACCTCCACCTACAGTGTCGATACCAATGGTATTACCGCATTGGAGAGTTCCTAAAAATGTGAAAGTGGCAAAAGGCTATATCCATGAATTCAAAACCTATGTCAACTCTAAAGAAGAAGGGTACAAGATAGTAAGATCAGAAGCGTACAAGAAGACTAAAACGATAATGCTGAAAGAAAATAATCAGGAAAGAATCTTTATAGAAGGAGATATCACACCGTACGATTTATACAATGATGGAAAACCAATACATTTGCAACTGGAAGACATGAAAAACGAAATAGAAAAGAGATCGTTAAAGACGATTATACTATTCTCTGGAGTTAATGATGTAGTCTGGTTAGACATTTGGAACAAGGAATACCGATATTATGATGTGTCGAAAAGAATAGAAATAATAACGATGATACGGATGAACAAAATAGATCCAGAACAAATAACGGAGGAAGATGTTAAAAATAACATTAGCTTTTTCTATAAGGATGTCGAAAATACTAAAAGTCTTGTTACAGTGTTTAAATTCTTTTATCCGGACAGCAGATTGAAGGAAGGATTAGCGCATACAAGTCGAGCGGACGCATTAATGACTCTCATGATTGGAATTAAAGGGTTGAAACTATACAGAAAATTCCATTCTATATTTACACAGAAAATAAACGAGTTACGTCAAATTACAATGATAGATGAATCGATAAGAGATACGGAAATTATACGCTACACAGACATGACTACAACTGAAAAGGAAGCAGTTCTGAAAATGACGAAGCAGCCAGAATTCGCCGAAACACAATGGAACAACGTTGAAGCAGAGACAATCATAAGAAGAGCAGATGCGATGGTGCATGGGGAACGTGCTATATTAAAACCGTTGCAGGCTGAGGGTGGCGTGTAGCATCATCCAAGAAAGAAACAAAACTCTATCGATGATTTATGTTAATTCTTGGAAAATGCATTTATTAATTTTGATAGTTTAATTTCGGCAAGTATTAGTCGCCAAAATGGTTTGTCAAAATTACGTGTGGACGAAACGCCTGCACACAGTTCTGCAAAGCCACGAGGTACGCAGAAATTTAAACCGTGGGAAAACCAAATTTGAAATTAGGCGACTGGTACTTGTTTAGCAGCATTTAATCGGTAAATATGTTTTTATAAATTTTGTATAAATAGGAAACCACGAGCTGTGAAATTGATGAACTTTAACCTCGTTATATTTTCTGTTGATTATTGCGGTTTGATTATTTAATACATTATGCGCAGCTAAACGGTTTTCTGTGTGCAACAATCGTAGTGCTAGCAGTGGAGGAGTAGTTAACGAGTATCGCGCTCGATTGTTGTATTGCAGCTAAGGTATGAATAGGTGTAGGGATTTTTCTCCCGTTTGGCTCGCACTCAATTCATTTCCCAGCATATAGTAACAAATGCAACAAAGGCGCTTTGCCATCGTAAGTGATTATTATTAATTACATTAACCGAGTTTTAGATCAAAATTATGACGAATAATGTGACCGATAATGTGACCGATTTTATAGTATTTTAATAGTAGTTTGTAGCTAGCGTTTGTATATAGTTTTTTTAGTAGCTAGCGTTGTGTCCTATTTTTAGTATGTCAGTAGTTTGTAGTTAATAGTTTGTACCGTAGTTTATTACATGTAGGAAGCTGCTCTATATTATATTAAGTGTTTTTATGTAATAGCAGCTAGTGTCTGTCAATGCAAACAACTACTGACAATATAGGAATAGAGCTTGAGAACTAAGTCGATTTGTGTTCGTAGTTTTATTTCACTCATTAGGGCACACATAATAAACATAGTTTCATGAGACTGAGCTGAGTTGGATTCACAATAGATCGGATCTGTAACTACGGAAAAGGATGGAGTGGTGGATAGTTCTGGCGAGCCTGTTATGATCTCAGTGACTTGGCGTCGGGCAAGTGCGCCCAGAGATTTCAATCCTCTTCAATCGATGAAGTATCTAAATAATACTACTTACTAATTGTTATTGGAACATCTGTTAATGCAGTGTGGAATATACAATTAAAGGAAAGAAGAGGAAACTTAGATAATACTTACCCCGTGATAGCTGGCGCTGATCCCTGGATTGCTTATCTAAGTAGAGTATCTAGTTATAAAGTGTTAGTTTCACCTGGGTAGCGATATTACATTATGTGATATGAGGTGTAAGGCTGGGCATCAAAACTAACCATGTCTATCCTTCACTAGTTTCATACGGGCACGGCTTGCAGAATTGCAGCAGTTTCAGTTCCAAAGTATGTCAGTATTTTTTTCTATTAAGTTTAATGCTGTGAATTACCGTACAAAATATTATTAATTTGTTACTTTTAGTATGATACTTATATGTTTGTTTATGAACGTTTTTAGAGAAGAATATTCAGCTTTATGAAGCCAATGCATGCCACAGAGAAGCTTATATAAGGGAGTCAGTAGCTTAGAAGACATTTTACTACATTTTCTCGTGCAATGTTTTACATGTCAATGATGCAATTTTATAATTATAGACTAATGATTTTTTATTTCAGCTTTGTTTTTGAAATCTATCTTTTCTGCTATTTTAATAGAGAAATTTCAAACAAAAATACTACGCAAATGCATTAGTAGTATTTACGTTCTAACTCTTAATAATTCAACTGTTTAATTTAAAATAAAAATTATTAATATCTTTTTTAATCATTTGAATTTACAGAATATAAAAAAGGCACATACGACCACACCTTGCTTGTTAAGAAACGTGAAATATAAGGAAGCTGATAAATTTCTACATTTGTTGAGGAGCCGTGATCTTTACTCCATGAACTCAACCCTCGCTCTTTTTTTGTGCCTGGCAGCACATTGTCAAGCAAAAATCCTACAAGAGCTCCAACAAACATGCTTGTTCCTAGAATAAGTTTTATAAAGCGATTTACATCAACATTGTCCACCAAAAGTGTATCACTGTTATCACTCATCCACTGTGGAACTGCCATTCCCAGCATGAAGGAAAGTCCTAAAACAAAGAGATTTCTTGGTGAGTTAAGATCAATGAATTGTAAGCTAGAGAGCCCGACTGAGGTCACCATTCCAAACATGCAGAAAAATAAGCCTCCAATGATCGGATCGGGAATTGTTACGAAAATAGCACCAACTTTAGTACAGCAACCGAAAACCAGCATGAATATGACGCTAACCTAAATTAAAGTGTTGAGATCGTCTATTAGTTAATTCAAAGTTCGTTGAAATATTCTATAAATGCTCTCATCTTATAAGTTATTATTACATTAATGAAACTTTTGCAAAATAAATTACTTTATTAAACTTGTTTTAACCAAATTATTTGATGAGAAGATATATATGTATGTATTACTCTTAATATCACACAAAATTTGCATAAACATTCATAATTGATGCAATCAAAATAACAAAAAATTGTAGCTCAAATTTTATAGCTTAGATCGAGGCTTAACCCACTAAAGCTAATAGGGAACGGAACTTCGCAGCAAATCGCTTTAAACAATGATTGTCTAATTAATTAAATCGATTTGCTGCAAGCCTTAACAAATTTCCAACTATTTTAGAGTAGTCTATTTCAAGCAAACGTAATTTGGTTATTCTATAAACATTTATTTTTTGATTACTCGTGTGAAAATATCTCCAATTTTAGAAAGGCTATTTCTCAAAACATTTACCCTTAATACAGCCCTATAAACTATCACTGACATCTGGTGATGTATGCAAACGATGGCACTTAAATTCGTGTTTTTATCTCAAAAGAAGATGCTTTACATGCAAAACTAACGAACTTGCAGGATTGACTTGATCGTAGTGATGTTGCTCTCAATCCCTTTAAGACAAGAGTTGACATTTTCACCACCTATGTCATCAGTATTTTCTATCGAAAGTGTATATTGTGCGAAAATCCTTGTTTTGTCTCCAAAACGATTCGAAACCAATAGTTCACTTATAATATCTCGTCAAGTAATGCTCCCCGCATGTGTACATGCTCTGGTGATTGAGTGGATTTCAAATCGAAGAATTGTGCTTGCTGTAAAATTTTTAAATTCTAAGAGAATCAATTATTGCTCAAGATTGTAAGGAAATTTTCGCAACAATTGGAACTCATTTTTCAATTCCTATGTTGAACTTATCGCTATAATTTTTCTGAAAATGACATCATTATTGGATATTACAAAGGTGAAGAACATATGGACATTTCGTGATATTCAGAATTCGGCTCTAAGTTAATATGAGTGTGAATACTCTTACAAATTGCAAGTGTTACTTTATGGCATTCTCTCGAACCAGCAAAAAATCACGTTTGACAATGTACGTTTGGAACATGAATCCATTCCAACAGTGTTCTTCAGTTTTTAAATACATGTATATCGAGAAACAACATCATTCATATATTGAAGATCATGTGGGTGTAAGTAGAAAGCTAAAGCAGGGAAATTAAAACAGGAATAACTTGTCCTTTACGGTCACCTATTGAATACTACTGTTTTGTTTCTTTTAATTTTACAAGTATGCTTACTTGTACGTGTACGCAATTATTCTTGAGGTTGATGCAATGCATTTTAAATTGCAATTTTTTATTGGTATTGACATGAACAAGTGTGAGAATTGCATTAATGTGAGAATCATGTGTCTTCTGGTCTACCACCCCACACTTACAAATAGAGAAACACAAATTTCTTACATTACAAATTTAAGTGATAGACTATGACTAAGTCAGTTTGTTCATTAAGTCATTTTTGACAACATTTTTATATTACAATTATACAATTGTTGTAAATTATTAAAAATACATTAACAAAAGCACAGATCATTCGGTGTACGAAAAAATGCTACCTGAACTACTCTTCTACTTGCAACTTTTGTAATTCCTATTGCTCCAACATTCTCACTGTAAGACGTTGTTCCATTACCACTTCCAAAAATACCAGCAGTGAGGCATCCTATGCCTTCCATCAGAATCCCTCTGTTAATCGCATGCCGGGGTGGCGGTGGAGCACCTATTAATGTCCTTAATAAGTACTAATTCTATTAGAGATAAACTATAAATGAAAATGTCCTGAACATACCTGAGAGTTTAGCTGCTGCATAGTAGTCACCGATAGATTCTAGAATACTGGCGATTACACCAGCCGTCATACCAGCTGCTCCCGCAATTGAAAACGTTGGCCATCCCCATTGGAAAGGGTACGGGATACGAAACCATGGCGTTGTCTCAATAACCTAAACTACAATTGTATCCCATTCACTTAATTTTTTTCCCGTCATTTATTATCTTAAGCCATTCTAAAATTTTATTATTGTGAAACCTTACAATCCCAAAATATATGAGAAGCCATAGATCAGAATGCAATAAAAGTAATGTTTTACAAAACAACTTCTTTTCACTATCGAAGATTTTCTCAAAGTTATTGGATTAAATAAAAGCTGTACTAGGTGGTTAAAAACCCCATATCCCATTACTGCAAGCATTTCTTCATTGAAAAGTACTTTCCTATTATGAAGCAAAGTGATGAAATGTGAATTTTTTGCACCAATGTTAATTAAAATCAATATAGTTGAGAAAATAACTTGTTTTGGGAAAACGTATGCATGAGGCTCATTATCTATCCATATATTATATAAAAGAATTGTGCACATGACTTTTATGCAAGACACCTAAAAATACTGGCATATTTCTATGAAATTTGGTGTGAGATTCCTCCAAGAAAGTGAGACGGACATGAACGAAGTGTTTTTTCAAAATGTTGTGTCAAAAATATTAATTAAAAGTGGAAAAAATTACATGAATTAATGATACCTAATAAGGTGGTAGCTACAGTAGTAAGAGACAGACACGAGGAGGTCTCATTGGGACACCTATGACTATTTGCCATGGGGAAATGAACTGATTCAATTGGACGCCATCTAGCAGAGGCCAAAGGTCCTTCTCGACCTATCAGAAAAAAGTGTAACGAACTTCACTCGGTTTTATACTACTAGCTACATTTGCAATCTATAATATCAGCAAGTGATATCATATTAGTTTTCATATTCCAATATTAAAATTTTATTATGTTGGATTGGAAAATATTCATTTCTCATATATATTTTTTATCTAGCTAAAAATGGATGAAAATTTCAGAATTAACTTTGTATTGAATAAAATAAATGTATTGCAAACATTTAGAGATTCATTATAATACTAACGAATTGCCTTAATTTGAGATTAGTTAAATCAGGTTAACATAATCTAAAAGTTCTCAAAGCATTACTCTAGAAATAATTAAGGAATCATTTTTAGAGTTCGGTGTAATAAAAGCTTAAAAATGAAATTATTTAATGATTTTGTTACACCATTGCATGGCTCCAGTATGCTGCTATGCTTGTTGTCCTTGACTTCATTTAAGCAGGTTTTTTTAATAGTAATTGCGACCTTGCTGACCCTTGCTTAATTTTTTTAAGCAACATAAGTCATCATGAAAGTAGTCGTTAAATAAATGTGAAATATTTTCATTCTTAAGTTTCTTAGCCTAATCCAGTGTGTTGAACTTATTACCACTTATCACATTTAGGTTGTTAAAACAATTAAGTTCATGAATGTGATTGCACAGGGTATATATTATACGAATGACCCTATTTCACAATGATTTTTGTCACTCTACTATGAATTTAAGACAAGCCTACTTATTTTTGAGACATTCTTAGACTGTTTTGATACTGCAAACAGTAGGCATAGTAACTATTCTCTTCATGCATAAATTTCATTACAGAAGTACTTTTTAGCTGAAAATCCAATCAAATGAAATTGCCATCTGTCCTACTGTATTTATGAAAAGTACAATTAGATTTCAATTTGTATTTTGTGTAATATAATCAGGAATTTCCAAAACTAGGTACTATTATGGCACATCAAAGTGAGGACTTGACTTATTGATGGAGTGTAAAATGGAACGATGTTGGAATATTCTATGTAAATAGTAATCTATGTGCAAACATAAGGGTGAAAATTCATTTTATTTAGCCACTTTACAATTAACAACATTAGATTTAAAGGTAATTTTTACAGTATTAAGTAAATAGACTTCGTCTTGCACTTGCACAGGAAAGGCACACACTATGGAGAGTTCAAAAATTTTGTTGTTAAGGATCTTTAGTAATTTTAATAAAAACATTAGACTAAAAGAGCTATATTTCGCTCAACTTGAACATCGTCCATATACAAAATTTTCTCCCTCTAAATAATTAAATAATGCATATTTAGAGGGAAAATTTTGAAAAGTGACGGTGCTCAAGTTGAAAGAAATCTATCTCTTTTAGTCTAATGTTTTCAGTTCAAAAATTGTTGAGTTTATATATCAATTTAAAAAAGAAACGTATAATTTATTTGACATTTTTCATCATGCCACTGCCATAATCAAAATGTTTCCCACTATAAAATTCACAAAATATTAATCAATATATATATATATATATATATATATATATATATATATTACAATAACCTTTAGTTGATTTAATCTATATTTATATTCACCTCTCTTACTTAAGCTTGGAAATATTGATCTTACTTATAAAGATTCTTTCAAACCTAAGTAAAATTAAAGAAATCATTGTATATTTCTATTTTCGATTTTTAGTATCACATTTTTCTTTACGTTTTAGCATTTGATTTTGATTGGGTAAACCAAAAAGTTTGCGTCAAGAAATTGAAAAAATTTAAAACTAACTCATAAAATGTGTTTCTTAGTGTCGATTTTTTCACTATTTTAAAGAATTTTGGATTGCATCGCATCGCTTGAGCACAACTGGGATGTCTCCCAGTCAGAAAATCAGGTGCACGCCCCGATGAAGACAGATAGGAAATATGAAGCAAAATTAGTTAGATCGGACAAAATTATAAATCGATGTAAGGGAATTATCGATATAATCAACAATTCATGCTAATTCTTACCTAGCATCACTACAACATATCATCCTTCCAAACGACTTCAAGTCTGCATTGAAAATGAATAATCATTTATAAAAAAATTTGAAAACAAACACTAGTCTTAAACTGATCGGGTAAACAAAAGTAAAGAGAAGCTTTAGAAACACACATTTCTATTAAATATATAGATATTTTGTAGAGGTCTTGTGAAATTCTGAACCTCATTCTGCGGTCAAACAATGAGGTTCCTGATCCCTGAGAATAGCTTCAATCTTTTATGAGGAGTATTGGCTTGAATCGAGTTTAGGTAATTGTTGGCATAAGCATAAAAAGTATTAATACAAAGCTTTTATAAGAACATATACATACATGTATATGTATTATTGTATAATATTTAGTAAGTAATTTGTGTTTGCATTTGTTGCGTTCTTTGATTACAATATCGCTAAAAAAAAGTAATACGAACCCATGATTTACTGTCAGTTCTTGCTTTGTACCCAATGTCGGTTGCATTGCTTGGAAAAACATCCAGCTCTGTGCAAATAAATGTCCCAAACCATACAATGAGAACGGAAATTAAAATTGGAAAGAGTCGGAAAATGTAAATGGACTGACGCGTAACGCTTTTTTCTTTAAAGTCAATGCTAAAAAACGGGAATGGGATTTTCTGCAAGACTTGAGAGCAGACGGTGACAACTAGAATTGTTACGAGTGAAAGTATCCAATTGGGTGATGAAAAATGTATTGCAACTGGGTAAAGCCAAAGTCCTATTAAAGTGATTGCGGGTGTTATTGTAAGTGGACCAATCAAAGCAATAACATAAGATATTAATCCAGACATTCCCACCAACATTTGAATTAAAGATGCGGCTATTATTGCACCTTGAACTTCACATATACGATTTTTCCAAGTAATATCTAAATATTAACTACTTAATTAATGTAGCAAAATTTACGGCTTTATTGTTCAATGGATATTAGTCCTACCGATATCACGCTTAATCGAAAAACAATTATCGATTAATTGCTTCAGATTGTAATCTCTGAAAATAAAATTAATAGTATACAATATTTAGTTCTTACTGATTTTAATTAAAATATTTTTCAAACTAAGATATCACTGTCTTACACAGGTTGATGTAGTTCTTATATGAGAATTACTATGGATATCCATTCACATGCAATATTTAGTAAATAAAAATCTAAAATATGCAATTTTCTATAATTTTAAAGTTGTTGTGTAATGCCTTAAATCTATGAATTTGAGCATGTTCAAAAAATGGCTTTATATCTGTGGAAATATTATCAAATCCATTTAAAAAATAATATTATCAAATCCATTTAAAAAATAATATTATCAAATCCATTTAAAAAATAATATTATCAAATCCATTGAAAATATTAATTTTAAGGTGTTTAGAAGTTATATAAAAAAACAAGCATGCAATAAGTATAGCTGCAAGTCTTAAAATATAACTACATTTTATTATTTATTTACATTAATTTAAAGAATTTATAATAATATTGATAAAAATGCTCTAATGTTCTAACAGTTCGTAATTTTTTACAAATAATAATGATTCTTAAATACACAATGTCTTTCAGCTATCTTGAATGATTCAAATTGACGAATATGCTGTGAGGCCAAAGCTGAGGTACAGTACACATAAATGATATAAGGACTATTTAGACGTGGTAATCATTAAATGTTGGAAATTGAGGCGAGCAAACCATTATTCATTTTAGAGATACTTTGGAGAAAAGTATTAAATTTTGCAATTTAACTTGGCTATTTGGTGCTATAATTTAGACTAATTGCTTGAATATTTTGCTATGCGTTTATTGGTGTATATCGTGTTTCAATTGCAAACATCAAAAGTGTTTTATGTGTCATGTGATTATTACTGAAGTTACCAAATACTAATATTTCATTGTTACTTAAATTAACCTACATTCAATGATTTAAAACACTCTTTTCAGCATGCTAAATAAGTACATTTCAAACTTAAGAAAGTAATCTCAGAGGTTTCACGTGATATACATGTACAGGTATGCATAGTGATGTGAAAATGGCTTATTATTTGAGAAAAAGCTTTATACAGTAACAATGAAAACTATAATTTTACAGAAAATAATACTTTGTAGAAAAACTCGTTCTCATGACAGTCTATAACGAATTACGAATCAAACTTAATAATTAATACGAATGGTTGATACTTAAGTAATTTGCTTGAAACATTAGAATGGTGTAATGGCAATGCTTACATCCCCCAGTTTTGGAAATTACTCTATTTTAGAAAAACATGACTGATATTTTTCCATTGTCTGGTATTGAATCAACTTAGGCTGTAGCCAGCAAAGACTTGTCAGCGGGACGAGACGAGCTGAGCCGAGCCGGACCGAGCACGGCCGAATCGAACTTGCTCGAAATTAATACGAGCCGAGTTTAGAAAATTTCCGAGAGTCTAATAAAATCACGACGGTTAAAGGACACAATTTCTAAACCGATTGGACTTAGGTATGGCATACTAAAAAGACCATGACTGGGTTTAGAAGTTTTGAACAAAATATTGTCTTTGCATGATAAATTGTCACTGCATTGCAGTAGAATATAATTTTTGAATGAACCAAACATTTTTACATACACGTCTATCAATAAATTTAAAACAAAGGAATCATATTTTAAGGAGTTTTAAAGCTTAAAGTAATTGGTTAGTTCCACTTTTACTATATCCTAATGTGTTGAATTTCCACTTCCCAATGATGCAAAATTTATGTAATCACTCTCAGTATGGCAGCTGGCTCTAATTATAAAATATTGATTTTTAGCCATATTTGTTCGATGTTCAAAATAATATCATTAGTGCTCATTATTGAATTATCCACATGAAAAGCTTCTGTAATAGTTACAGTTACACTACTTTTGTTTTCCTCAATTAATTCAACTAAATTATTTTTTAGAACATCGAAGAACTCCTACGGATAGCCACAGCACAAAATACAAATTACATGTAAGGTATGTACAGCTAAAAAAATTAGTTTTGCTTAGTTGTTTTTCCCAAATTGATGTAATTGTATAGCTTTCAATCTATCAATCTATCTATCTATATATATATATATATATATATATA
>CABFPE010000029.1:1468583-1488214 GCA_900660155.1 Hofstenia miamia | reverse complement strand
TTGACTTCCTCAATCTTATCCCCACTGCTTATCCTCAAACCCTCCTCATCCACACACTTGCCTCTAGTCATTGTCACTGCTGCACACTTTCCTAATCCAAACTCCAACCCTGAATCTCTGCTTGCCTTCTCCAAGGTCTCCACTTGCTTCTGCACCATCTTCCTTGAACTAGCATACATCTTCAGGTCGTCCATGTACCACAGGTGACTCACTGCTCTACCATTCTTCTCCATCTTATACCCTATGCCTATCTCCTTTAACTTTTCTGTGATAGGTATCAAGCTAACTACAAACAGTAGTGGCGCTAAGCTGTCTCCCTGGAATATACCCCGTCTAAGCCTCAACCTATGCCCATCTATTTCAGTCTGCCACTTTGCCATCTCCCTCTCTAGAAACTCAACGCATTTCTGTGAAACTCCATTAGCCTCTAACGTCTTCGATACCCACTTATTATTATTATTATTATTATTATTATTATTATTATTATTATTATTATTATTTATTAGAATTATTTACCATGCATTGTTTTTAGATATCATCACGTTTGGAAAATCACTTTTGAAATCTACATCTATCAATCAGTTGGTGTCGTAAGTCGTTTATTTCTATAATGCAACTTTGTTATTTAGATTATTTTCAAATTGAAGTGGTGTGATTTTTAATCTACGTCTGCATAGTGAAGGTAGATATAAATAGTTACTGTATATTATATATATGCGCAATTCTACACTGTCTTTGTATTATAATATATGTATTTATTACATATTTGCATTTTCCTTAGTGCGTAATATAAGCAATTTTGGTTTTAGTGCTTTTTGTAATACATGCATGAATTATTTCTCCTGAAATTGCGATTGCTTAATTGGATTGCTATGCTATATTCACTTTTTATTTTTTGAATAACTGAAAATATTTTTTGTATATATAGAAGTTTTAGTGATGTCTTCAGGAGTTCCTTAATCCTCCTTAGAAGAACTCTTGAACACTTTTAAGTGGGGGTTCAATAACACACTATGAAGAACATCTGAAGAAACTGCAAGAACACCGGAAGAGCTCCTGAAGACTAAGTTTAGTCTTCGGATGAAGTCTCGAAGATTTCCTGAAGAACAATTTTTATTGTTTGGGATGTTTCAAATAAAAAATAACTATTAACTTAGTTTTACTAGAGTCTAAATTAATATAAAGCTTAGATGGTATGTGTATTTATATTAGCTAATTGATCGAATCAAATGAAACATAATACATAAGATTTATCTGAAAATTCCACGATTAATAGAAATTACATTACATAAAACAATTAAAAAATATTTTCCATATTCCTAAATTAAGGTCATGTAATTATGATACTACTCATAAATGAAATTGAAAAATAATATGTAATGCACTTTAGTTTACCTCAATTGCTTTCTTATATTCTTTTTATTATATATAAGCAAAGTTTGAACCAACTGAAAATGTGATTTAAATATGCAAAAATTCACATTTTTGACAGGTATAGGTAGTCATTTTGAAAAATGACCGTTTGCAAAAATTCAGCGCTTTCAAAGATTTTTTTTGCCATTTTTCTACTATCAGAGGGTCATAGATCTCAGAAAATTTGGTTTCGCTCATGGTATATTTTTTAGTTTTTTTCTACCCTTCTGTCACACCGTGCTGGCAAAATAGCTTTTCTTAGACTTTGCTAATTCATCAAATTGTGTATGATAACAATTCTATGAAATAAATATTGATGCATTCAAAATTTTGAAAAGTAATAGGTGTGCAATCACAGTCATTCTGGCAAATTTTCTCAAAGGGCAGATAATACAATTTGAATTTTAAAATACTGGTTAGAAAGTTTGTATTGCTCAAATAAATATTAAACTAAATTTTACTGGGGAGCTTTGCACTCCAGGAAGTCAGACTATTAGAGAAACCATCTGTTAAAATACGTAATACGTTGAAATACAGAGTACATCAAAGAATAGTTTGAATGTTTGGACTGAGTTGGTTTTATACGTTTAACTTTCGTAAAATTTAATGATCCACCTCATTAAAAAGTTCTTCTAAAAACAGACAACATCGGGAGTTTCCAATTAAAGACCTGCGAGCTATTTATCTCACAAATATTCACTGTCTACGTTGGCAGTTTACGTAATGGCTTTTCACTATGACATCATTACAATTTATATGTGATTTGAATCATATATTTTTGCGAAATATCTAAAAATGTTAAAAAATTGTCTGCAAATATAGTGACATCAATCCCAAAAATTTATCAAATTCATTGAATATGTATACATATATATATATATATATAACTTCGGTTTAATAAATTACTGATTCGCCACCAATCCTTATTCCTAAATATTTCTAAAGATAGCAAATATTTTTACCCAAAAATGCCTCAGCAGTGACGCTGATCATTTTAAACAAATAATACCATTTGATAACCAAAAACATCATATCGCTAAGCAAATATTGTCAAACATTTACCGCATTTGTAATTTTTTTAGAACAACATTTAGCAAGTTGTTTACAGTGATTATTGAAATAATATTCACGAAAGTTAGAACCTTTAAATCCACACGTCGTTGTATTTTGACTTTTAAGGTAATGTTTGTTTCATATTTATGTTAGCTAGTTAGAGTTAGGTGTTTTCAACCATGCAAATTGTGTTTCCTAAATATATAACGAAATACATCAAATATGAAATAACTTTTACAGGCTATGTTCTATTCTAAAAAAGAATCTGCCCTTTTTATCTTGTGAAAATGTGTTATCTTGAATGCTAATGAACTTTGTTTTAATATTAACATGTTCTTTGGTAAGAGATGTTCAGAAGACATAGAAAAAAGTGCACAGTGGCTTTTGTTCAATATTCCTCTTTGCCCAATGAATTTCCGGTAAGACTAGTGTTGACACAGAGATGGAATCGGATCCAAGATTTTAAGATCTGATCCGGATTCGAATTTTTAAAAAAAAATTAGTTTTTAATCCGAAACGGATCCGAATATAAATAAGTATTCAAACATTAAATTATTATGGACTTACATATATATTTGCTTTTTTTAATGCGAATAGAAAATTTTTTGATTGAAAAGCATCCCAAATTATACTAATATTTTTACATTTTGGCAGTGTTTCCAAAAGCGAAGATATTCTGTGTTCTGTGTTTTTTCTTTGACATACATATTAAAGAGAATCCTTTTCAGAATTCTGCTTTTCGATTTTCAAGTTTGTACAAACCAATTTTTTTATTGCTTTACTATTTTTTCATTATGTGATGGCTAACATGAATCGCATTTTCAGATTTGAAGTATTCGTCCCCAATTTTATATGTTATTGGAAAGAATAACGCGGAACCTGTTGTATGAACAATGAAATTCAATTACAAAATTTCACTTAGTTTGAGATTATTGAACTAGGATTCAATGTGAAAATGTGAATGATATATAAAATGTACAAATACAGAAGTTTTAAAAAATTTTGGATCCGAAACAAATCCGAAGTTTCTCAAAATGTAGATCTGATCCGATCTGATTCCATCTGTCTTGACATATCTAACTACAGCATACGCAATTAATTCTCCTGGCTGAAAATTGGACCTTTACGAAATATTTCCAAATTGCAGGCAATTCATAAATAATGAATTTATAAAAGCCTTTCCATAACCCTTGAAGCTCAAAAGCTTAGAAATTTTGAGGATGTCAGATTGTTCCTCGGAAAAAACTGGTCTAGAAAAGTTTATCGGATGAGTCATCAATATTTTTTTGAAAAAGTCCCCTAAAGTAAAATTGATCCGAAATTAAACAAATCAGTCGCGGTATAATCTGTAGTCGAGGGCAATTTTCTAAAAATTACACGAATTTTTGAATGATTATGTGGCTTACACATGCATATTTAATCGAATCACTTCTACAATATCCTACACAATTGTATAGGAAGTGTATTTAAGTGTTTGTAGCTAATAATTACAAAGTTTTTATGCAGCTTATTCTAAATATTTTTGGGGTCCCATTATTTGTTTATTTCCCTTAACATTTTAGTTTAACCCTATTCGTCCTGGGGTGACCGCAGATAGTTTGTTGGTGTGTTTAAGCAATTATAACTATGCAAACACTATTGACCAAATGCAACTAATTTGCGAGCATTTAATCTTTTGATAAAGGTTTGATAAGCTATCTGTTGTCAATAAGTTGGTAGGCAGTATTCTTGTTTGCAAAATATTGACCTTGATGAAATATAAAATTTTATTGATTCTTGTGGCTCAAATTACTATGTATGCAATAGCCAATCATTAAGTAAAATATCACTTGAATTCTTACTATAAACGGCATTTATAACAAAATGGATAAAACAACTTTTTAAACGAAGAAATTCAAGCCATTGTAAATGAATTCGTTTATCTGTAATTGATCTCCAAATGCTTGCAATTCTTGGACAAACTCCATGCAAATCTTCAGTTACAGCAATGTAGCTCTCATGAAAAAATTATCTTAAGGTTACACAAAGTTGCATAGTGTCAGCAATATCAACACGTCTGAGTATTTTTATCAATGGAATGTCCAAGCTTTGAAATTAATTTTTCAAACTGACATTTATTTATGCGGTATCTTTGAAAAAATTCAGCTTCTGTCAACTAACAGAACTGATTAATGCGTTCTTTAAAATTATATGGCTTGGTGTTAACATTCGAATCGAGTTCCGTACGCCACATTTTAAATCTAAAAGTTACTAACAGTAGATAGCTACCATTACGAAAATCCGCGCATTCATTTTGATAGTATTGTCAAAACACTATCAAACGTCAAAATACAATATGCGGTCACTAGAGTATTGCGGGCATGCATTTTCTACCGCAAGTGTCCGCCCTGTGCCCGGTGCTACAGCATAAGCCCGTGGCTGCCCTGTGTGTGCTCGATACAAATAAACTATCCAAAGGACTAAAATTAATAGAAAACTATAACAAAAATCCTCTGAATCAAAAGTACAAAAACTGTCTAATTCAAATGTATAAAAAGATTCTCTAAATGAGAAGTATTACAAAATCCTCTAAATAAGCTTTTGCCTTTTGCATGCTCGGATCACCATTAGTTCATTAGCACTCTCAACCGACAATCTATATTTTTTGATATGGTTGCATCCATGTCGCTGAAGGTGCGCTCACACTTCGATTCTGCTGCAGAAATTCCGTGATAACAACGTGCAATCAGTTTTTAGTTTTTATAAGAGCTATTCTTTCAAAATTCTAATAAATCAAAATTATAGATATATCTATTGAAATTGAGCTTATTGAAGATACGTATGCGTTATATTCTTCAATAAGTTGACCATCATCCAAATAATCTAATAATCCTCTATTTGAATTTCCATTTTCGAATCTAAGACGCCTGCAGCTATTCCTTGATGTATGCTATATATACAGATGGACTAAGTATAAATATAACATTGTGGATATTTTAAAAGAGAATAAGAAATGGTATGATCATATTTACAATGATGAGTCTCACCCATTGTATGATCTCGTTGTCACATCACTGAATAAAAAGCATGAGTATGACATCAGATAAGAATGTATTCATCCAGAAATCGCGTTAAATTTTTACAGATGCTTTTCCCTTTCAGGATGGTGTTTAGTCATTACCCACGACTGTAATTTGTGAATTCGTTTCCTTTCAGGTTTGGAGCTGTATCTGTTCTAAGCAATAACGCATTATTATTATAATTGAGGCTTCGTAATCATTTTCAACTGCCACTCCAGATTCGGAGTTTAATTCCTTTAAATGTTCCCTTATGTATTCTTCAGCTATATCTTTAGTTTTCCCAGTTACCTTTTTATGGTACCGTGGGTCAAGTAATGGGGCAATATATTGATAGGATAACAATTTTTTAAACATTTTTTTGATACCGTCTAACAATAATTTCCTCAGACTGTTACAACAATCATCATTATTTAGTTTTTTTGTAGCTTAAATAGGACTGTATAACACTTAGAAATACATAGTAGGACAATTTTCAGAGCTAAAAATTAAAGAGGATTCCACACAATGTTCTAAAATTGACAATGATTTAATTAATTCCGGTTTCAAATATTGAAGTTGTTAAAAATGTGTAACTTTTTGCAATAATAACTGTTTTACTGTTGACAAATATTTGTCCATAGATTGAAGCATGTAGTAATAACTATTCTATCTGGTTTCAATTTCCTGTACCAATTTCGTAGGTAGCTTGCTGTTTAAGGTAGAACTTCTGAAATATGCAACAATTGTTTTTGCAGCCGTAATACAGTTATTAATATCGGAATTTGTACATTTGCAAATAGCATTACGCACGACTGTATTGATATCATGTGCACTGCAAGATAAACGATCAAACTGAGTTGAAGCAGCCGACACCAATTGACTGTCGCTGTCGCAGTTATACAAAATGGCTTGGCAATGCGTAAATTACTTTGATTAATATCATAGATTGGTAGCATCTTGCAAGTCTCAGGATATTAGCAGCATGCTTTGTATCTTGATTATAAGGAATCAACTGCAATAGTTCCAGTACGAAGTAAAAATTTCTCATTAATAAACTGATAATTAATTGCTGTAAATGAAAAATTTTTATACTTTGATGTCCAATGATCAAATTGAAAAGAAATAGAAAAAACAAATAGGGAAGAAGGAACGCGTTTTCTATTTGATTATTACACAGCGGTATCAACAAATTTCGTAATATTCCATGAGAAATATTAGAAGCATGCAGAAATATATCGTTAGCATTGATTAAACCATATTTAGCTCCAATGTTAATTAATCATTGAGCTACCATCGTAAACCCTTCTCCAGTACATGATGATAACGGGCAAAAATCCAGTGAACACATATCTACAACAGCCATACTTAAACTTTCTTTTTTCTTCATTGGTAATAGAAGGTTTGGAGCGAAGAAAATGTCTCAAATCACTCAAGCCTGAAGTTGATGGCTTTGAAATACAACTAATATTATTTTCACATGAATGGCGATGGAGGGATTTAGAACCATCAGGAGACAGAATGATACACATGTTTGCAAGAAAAACATGCTAGAAAGCCATTAATATTTCCTTCATTTTCCTATATCTGAGCAAGCCATATTTTTTGCAAATATCATTCTTAGAAACATTTTGATTAGTAAATAGTTCAACTTTGCTTGATGTTATTTAACTTTCTATATACGTTTTTGATAAAGTAGATGTTAGGCCATAATACTTCACAACAAATTCAGCAGATAAAATGATGCTCATGCAAAGATGTTCAATTATTTCAATTATGTCTAGCGCAGACTACAACTTTAATCTACATTAGTTAATCTTGTTTATCTTTAATGGGACACGATGCTTTGTTATGCTGATTAGCTAGTTGAAATTAACCTAGATGCTTATTAAATTAGTTTTTAGTTTAGAAGGGTTTAGTGACAGGGGTAATAGCCTCTTTGCTTTAATCGCTTTAAGCAGGCGAACATAAAGACTTCAAAAGCAATTGAATTGAATAATTGAGCCTTGAATATTTTCTACTTTCTATTCCTTTGAAGTTACTATTTGGTCAGAGATATCTCAAATCATGAAGTATCATCAAAAAGGACACAAAAAGATAGAAACCTGGCAGGCCGATTTATACATGCCACTCAAAAGTTGTGCTCGCCCTGTGTTCGCTGAGTATGGACTGCCCAGCACGCTCGGGCATGCCTCCAAAACACTAGCGGCCACCCCAGGCTTCATTGAGGTGCTCATTGTTTCCCCTGTTGTATCTATGGATTGAATTATATTAAAACGAGGCCTTGCAGTGACATTCTTCACTTTAGCACCCTCAATTTGGATTGTTCAGAAATTTTTGTAAAATTTGAGGTTGTTTTGACATGAATTTTGTTTAAACGATTATAAATGTTTGAAATTTACTGTATGTCATTCCTAAATTGAATAAATCTGAAAATCCTCATTTTTTCTCTTTAACAATGTTTTTGAAAAATACTTGAATATGCCACCGGTTGGAAAACTATATCATTAATAAAATGACCATATATATTTAGAAAATAATTTTATGAAGTTATGAAAACAATTACAAACTAGAAAATGTTGCCAGGTCTAATAAAACCTCACATTTGAGTAAATACAAAATGCTTAGGGGTAGAGGAAACACCCCACATCTCCTAATCTAATAGTGGTAATGCAGCGCTTATCTTTTGAAGAACAATTAATGTGTACGACTAATCGTCTACGTGAGTGTAGATATGCATACGTCCAATAGTTAGAAATGTTTTTAGTTTTCTGTCAATTTGGGCAATGCATTTGAATGTTTAAATATGAAATATCCAAAAAATACTCATACATAGAGTATCTTTGACCAACCATGTTAACACTTCATTATAATGTAATATTAAAATAGAATTTGGTAGATTGTGCTAACTTAAATCTTAAACATTAAAAAAATACCATTTTCAAAAAAATAATGTTATATTCCTTACCCACTAAAAACTAATTTTAAATGGCAACATTTTATAGCTTATATAAGCTCGCTTTTGAATCTAGAGTACAAATTGTAAAAAATATCTACGAATATTTAGAAACTTATTGTAGTCAATGACTACGAATTACAAGTTGTTCACCCTAAGAAACCCGGACATTCTTTAGAATTTGTAATGGCATCCATAAATTTTTTAATGATTACTGAGTTATTCAATATATGTCTTCTTTAATAGCATGCGAATGAAAAATTACTTGGTCACAAACTGAACACAGTTTCAGTTTTAATTTCGGGGCAAGGCTTCGTGAGGTTTGTTTTTAGAGCCTTCCCCATTTAAGGACCAGTATCACATGGATTTTCTTCTGAAATGAAGTTTTGTGCTACAAGGGATAAAATAATGCCCAATCACTTTCATAATATTAAGCCTTTAAAATTTGCCAATCATTACGGTTTCCTTATTCACTTTAAACTACGTCACCAGTGTCTACATAAGTATTGTAATGAACATAAGCAAGATCTTTATTTGGACGTAATTGCAATCTTTCAATTTCAACAAGTATAAAGTTGATGTTCCTTGAACTTCTTTCACTTGATTTATTTCATTTAATCATGTCGAAACGGGATTTTATGCTTAGTTATTCCTTAATAATGATTGACAATGATTGACCTATTTATTGCAAAGGCTTCAATTGCATTAATGTTTTCATCAATTTTCATAGTTATTGGCTAATTAAATTTGATAAATTTGTTTTGACTGCATTATATATTTCATTTACCCTGTTTAAAATAAAACTGTGTAATCTGTGAACGTTGTGGTGTTTTGATTTTTACAGCTTCCATAATTACTGCGGCAGTTATTGCATAGTCTTTATTTGGTTCAGTAAATTTATCTCAACGAATTTCGAATGAACTTCGACTTCTAAGGCTACTAAGAAGATGGGTAAGCTAATTGTTTCGCCAACTCGAATATGTATCGTGATAGCTGGTTAGTTGGCATGCGTTCTGGATGTAAGATAATTACCTAAACATTTTTGCAAAATGAATGATCGCAGTTTTACTCGTGAGAATTGCTATTCACATGCAACCAGTTGGAATATTTCATATATTCTAGGTAGCTTTCTATTCACTTATCTTATTGATGAGCTGGAGGCAAGCTTAATTATGCTTGGCAAGATAGACAGTCAAAATTACATGAACTTCATATTTTCATTTAAATTTAAACTACATATTTAGCATAAATGTAATATCATATCTTTTTCTGTGAAGCAATACATCCAATAAATTTAATTTAGTACCAATGCAAACCGAAATAGACATAATTAAAATAATTTGGAAAAAAACTAATATGAAATTTAACAGAAGACTTGTAACAAACTGCTTTTTATTTGATATAGAGCACGTGCCACAGAACCTCAATTTTTGGTCTCATGTACCACATCAGCCGCAAGAAAAATGCTGGCATTTCCACAGTTGCAAAATATAAAAATTATCTGAAAAATATTTGTTCACGCACACTCTGACTCTTCTTCCAACTCAAAGGACAAGTTATTTGCTTCAAAATGGTAAGGCGTGTGACCAGGGTGTTCGAGTTCGAGTTGTTTGGACAGAGTTCGAGTTTTTTAAAGAAAACTCCGAGTTCGATCAAGCTTTATTCCAATTCCGAGTTTTTTAGGGCAAAAAACATTTTTTACAATAATTCAAAGCTAAAAATAGTTATTTTCGATTAGTAAAGAAATTGCAATTTTAAATATTTTATTTTTGAGGGATTTTCGAGTGGACTTTTCAGTTCGAGTTTTGATGAATTCTTTCCCAGTTTTTCCGATCGAGTTTTGTGAGCTTATTCGAGTTTGTGTTTTTAACACTCTGAGTACTCGAAAACCCTGCGTGTGACAATGTGTCTACTTGACAATAGTTGCCTCTTAACAAAGGATTGACGCATTGATTATTCAAACAACACCATTAAAAATATATCCGTTTTTTTTGTGCAGTCATCATAGATCATGTCAAGCAAATGGCAAAAAGTAGAATTAGATTTTGAGTTAGGAAATGTTGTTACCCAAGAAACAACCATTATTGGCCCAACAATGGCTCCCTGTTGGCACCCTTGGCCAACAATGGCCACTCATTTGCCATTGATTTGCCAATCATAACCAACAAAACAAAAAAATATTAAAAATTGTGTAAATTGCTACCGCGGTATTACCGCACCGCACTCATTTCTACTGTTGAGTACCACGACTTTTTCCAAAATGACAGAAATAAGCTTCAGTTACTACTGTGTCTTCAACCTTAACTATCTTCTGTTTGAGAGAATATCTTCTCATACAGTCAGATATGATATTGCAAATGAAGAGCCGCAATAGGCCTACATCGAAAGTTTTTCGGTCGTTTGACTCTTCAGATAAGTGGCAAATTCTTTTGTTTCAGTTGCAAAAGGTCATATGCCTATTTGAATGCAAAACATGTGTTGCGATAAATATCAGCAATATGTAAAATGTCAAGTGGTAATTTGACAGTTCTTTTCGAAGATACAAAAAATTTTTTCCAAATTTCATGACTTCGAATATCGCCTTGCATTCGAGATAGAGGGATCAATTCTACATCAATTTTGCTCTGGTATACCAAATAGTTACTTAGTTTCGGAGAAATTCATTGAAACACCCTGGAAAGTATGGTTAGAAGGAACTTGAGGTAAGTTATAAAATTCATGTAGCTATTCAAATATGATACAAGTAATGTTGACAAAATCATAGAGAAAACAATATTGAGGTTACATGAATTGCTGCATTCAGGACTCTACAGCGCATTTGTGTCATTAAGTGTGCTGAAACTGCCAGTGTTCTTATTGTTTTGTCAATTCTCATCTTTGAGCAGTGCACGCGGCTTTTTGAAAAAAGTATGTCATAATAGGTCATAATTAAACTGAGAAGTGCTTTCCAGTGAGTCAACTTGTCACTCAATGCGCAGGCAGAGCTCTTTCAAATACTGATTGCTGCCATGATGCCCGTAAAAATTACACACTCACTTTGCAGTCAGTGACAACTTTACTTTTAACTGAGAAAATTACTATTGGTTTTCAGGTTTTTTAAAAATAAAATTCGAATTTGTGATTTTAAATAAAGTATTGCTGGTTAAAATAGTAAAATATATTCTAACCATCATCTGGGATCTTATGCTTGCCAACTACAATCAGGTCATTCCAATTGATGCATGGCAACCATTCTGAATATTGGTCATCCTACTGTAGGTCACATTCTTCATCATCATTACAGTGGAAGCATGGCTGTGAATGATGTTGATGTCGCCGTTGACACTGCATGATTCCTGTCTACTCACATGTGCAGCTATTCAAAATCATTGATGCGCAGATTTTCATCTCCAAACAGAGATCGTCTGACAAGTGCTAGCAGTCCAGACAGGCTATTTAGTGAAGTATGACTAAGTCTTAACAGGCGGATTGTCAACCAATAGCAGTTTCAGTGATCAATGGTGCATGATTACAAGACAAAACAGGGCTGCCCCGTACATGCATTGGAGAGCTGATGATTGGCGCTAAATCTCTTATTGAACGAAACATCCAAAGAAATCACTAGTTTTACATCACATTTTCTTGATGGGATCGTGACCACCCATCAGAGCTACACATGTGTGGTTGCATTTTTACTGAAAACCAGGGCTCTTAGCTCTTATAGAGAACAACATCAATGTATCCAAATGTTCTGCAGATCCAGCTACTGGCGATTTAGTTTATGATTCCTGGAATCCGAATTAGAATAAATTTGCGCAGCTATTTGCAAAGCATAAGTTACAAGAATTCTGCAAAATGATTGGATTGTAAAAATTTATACGCTATATTTAAAATGTTAATAACTTTTGAAATAATGAACGGTTCACAAAATTATTTTTTAGATTTAGAATCAGCATAAAAACCTAATGACGTCATCATTTTTTCAAAAATCAGGGTTACCTATTCTATTATATCGCCTCAGCTGCGCCAATCTGAACAATCTGAGAACTCTTTCTGTAAGACACAATGCTGTGAATCTCTTGGAATGGTCAGCCTTTGGCCTTGACATGCTTATTACAGATAATACCTGGGCAGTATTGAAAAAGTATCCACAAAGTTCCTTTCAGATGTCTATCTTCAGTGTACAGGTTATGTTTTCCAATGAATGATAGCCTGTATAATTGGATATCTCAAAAATCAGTTAACATTACTAGTGGCTCAATTAATTAGTTCGACATTGTGTATGCACCTTAAACCTGAATTAAAAAACGCACTGATAAAAATTGAGAAGGTGGGTTCAACACAGCCATGCCTGGTAGATATGTTACACGATCAATTAATCACTGTGGCTTCGTTAACAGCGGCTGTCATTTATGGTTCTTAGTACCTATGAAAACCTGTTTCTTATTCGATTATTGCCTTAGCACATCTATTTCCTTCATAAGCATGTTGAATCAAACTCGCCTTCATTTGTAACTTCGTTGTAGACGTCTGCTAGCGCTAGTGATGGAATATTGACGTATGATTTACTTGAAATTTCGCGTTTAGCAGATGTAAAATTCCCATATTGTGAATGTAAAACTAAACATTTCTTTACCTATTGCCGTCGTGAGCATTTCCCGCCAACCCATCCCTCTCATAGCGCCTCACCCCAAGGCAATATTTCAAAGTGTTTCATGCCCTGCTAGTTAAAAAGTGAAATGTTTTTTCAAAATATTTTTTAATTTCAAGGATTCTATCAAAAAACCTGCCCGTCTTGTAGCCGGTGAATGACTTAGTCTGCCCGGCCGGTTTGGACCGGCGAAAATTAAAATTTGCATTATCACATAACCTCGTAATAAGAACATTGAAAACTGCGCAAAATAGTATATTCAAAAAATTTTATAACCCAAATATATAGAAAAATATAAAAATATAAAATTAGAATAACTCCTTTAATACACTCTCGCACACACCGTTACGACAAAACAGCTTTACCACCTGCAAGTGATATTTTTGTTCCATTTTTCAAATTTTTTTTTAAATATTTCTACAAAATTAATTTATTAGTCTTTGTATTGACTCTGATCTTCACCAATTTTTATATTTTTGGCTAAAACTTCAGCCGGTTCACAGCAGTATATTTTTGCCGGCCTTAATAATTATTCTAAGCAGGCACGCGGCTGGCGAAAAACCGGCCGGCCTGTTCCAATTCTGGTAGAGAGCCAAAGTTTAAACCTTGATCTAAACCGTGAATTGCGGAATTTTTTTGCTGTTAAATTTTGTGCATTTTCTCAGTTTGGACCTTACTGTTATTGTTCATCCAAAAGGAACAAATGACTTTACAAATAATTCTGGTTTCGAATTTGTTCTTCTGGAATTAACATTTCTCATGTTGAAGTAAAATGATCTGTTCGTTTGAGAGCCGATGTAGAAAGGCACATCTAAACCCTGCATTGCAGAATCNTAGATATGTTACACGATCAATTAATCACTGTGGCTTCGTTAACAGCGGCTGTCATTTATGGTTCTTAGTACCTATGAAAACCTGTTTCTTATTCGATTATTGCCTTAGCACATCTATTTCCTTCATAAGCATGTTGAATCAAACTCGCCTTCATTTGTAACTTCGTTGTAGACGTCTGCTAGCGCTAGTGATGGAATATTGACGTATGATTTACTTGAAATTTCGCGTTTAGCAGATGTAAAATTCCCATATTGTGAATGTAAAACTAAACATTTCTTTACCTATTGCCGTCGTGAGCATTTCCCGCCAACCCATCCCTCTCATAGCGCCTCACCCCAAGGCACTATTTCAAGTGTTTCATGCACTGCTAGTTAAAAAGTGAAATGTTTTTTCAAAATATTTTTTTAATTTCAAGGATTCTATCAAAAAACCTGCCCGTCTTGTAGCCGGTGAATGACTTAGTCTCCTCGGCCGGTTTGGACCGGTGAAAATTAAAATTTGCATTATCACATAACCTCGTAAAAAGAACATTGAAAACTGCGCAGAATAGTATATTCAAAAAATGATATAACCCAAATATATAGAAAAATATAAAAATATCAAATTATAAAATATACTATGGCCATTGACAGTTAGAATAACTCCTTTAATACGCTTAATGAGGTTTACATATACACACTTTCACACACACCGTTACGACAAAACAGCTTTACCACCTGCAAGTGATATTTTTGTTCCATTTTTCAAAATGTTTTTTAAACATTTCTACAAAATTAATTTATTAGTCTTTGTATTGACTCTGATCTTCACCAATTTTTATATTTTTGGCTAAAACTTCAGCCGGTTCACAGCAGTATATTTTTGCCGGCCTTAATAATTATTCTAAGCCGGCACGCGGCTGGCGAAAAACCGGCCGGCCTATTCCAATTCTGGTAGAGAGCCAAAGTTTACACCTTGATCTAAACCGTGAATTGCGGAATTTTTTTGCTGTTAAATTTTGTGCATTTTCTCAGTTTGGACCTTACTGTTATTGTTCATCCAAAAGGAACAAATGACTTTACAAATAATTCTGGTTTCGAATTTGTTCTTCTGGAATTAACATTTCCCATGTTGAAGTAAAATGATCTGTTCGTTTGAGAGCCGATGTAGAAAGGCACATCTAAACCCTGCATTGCAGAATCCTTTGTGGTGAAAATCATTTTGTTGGTTTGAAGGACTTTTTTCTTGGTTTTTCTATGTTATTTTATTGTTGTGGAAAAGACTTAACTTTTATTTTAAACACTGTATTGCTTAATATAAAACGCTATATATCACTAAAACCTAGAAAAACCAATGGCTGCTTGTTTCTATACAACGTTTCAAACACAATGGAGGTTCTTACCAGGGAAATGCGTTTCTTTCTTTGCGTCTCAGGCAAGGTGGGATCTCGATTTCGTTTTCCACCCCTCTGGTTGTCAGGTGGCACCATAATCGTCTGTTTGCTTCAACTTTGCATTGAGTTGTCTATGAAGCAATCTAGCAGCATTTCTTTGCGTCTCTGAAGTTCCAAACTGCTCTGTCTATCTTTGGCACGAGCCCGCAGCACTCCCTTCTGTAGTCTCTGCCGTCTTCAACTGCTGTTTTAGTGTTTTCCCACCAGTCTATTTATACGCTTCTTTGTGATTAACCGGGGTCAACCAATGGTGCGTGAACACGCCTTGATTTCTATTTTTAGTAACCATCTTCAACTTTTCTAGGCATTCAGCCAATCAAGCAGCTAATGATTTACAGAATACAAAACACACCAAAAACTAGCTAAATTATTGAAATACCGCTCTAAATAAGTTTTACAAAATTAACTAAATTGATAGCACCAAATTTTCCCACATACTATTAACTGATTATGGAAGGCATCCCGGTTTTTGTACCCACTTTCAAAACAGAAGGATTGTGCAATTGACATCAAATACAAATTTTTCCCTAAAAATATCAGGTTTTTCAGTACACCTGGAAGTAATTGTTTTATATTGGAATTAGCCAATTTTCAAGCTTGTAAATATTTATTTTTTAGGTGGTGGTGATAGCTAGCGTAGATTTCTTATAATGCATCGAACAGAAAGAAGCATTTAATAATCCCCCATTTATCGTCTATGGGCAATTGTTTGTCAATCATTTACTAAATGATCTTCAAGACATACTAGGTGGTCGAAATGTTTTTTGCAAATTATTCTTAGCGCTTGATTGAATCAAACTGTCTCATTATGAAATGCTCCAATGATTCAAAAGGCGGACTAAATTATTAATTACAATACTGAAGAAAGTTTTTTAATCTAATATTTTGAGCCGCATCAGATTGGTATTGATGTGTATGGAGCAGATCATGGTGCATTGAAGAGAATAATATATTCCTTACACGGCGTTATTTCGATGGATCTTACACTCACTTGAAAGATATTTTCAAAATTTGAGGAACGCGGTAAACTTTAGAACAAGGTATTGAAAAGTAAAAGACATTTTCTACATACTTATTTCATTGAAAATACAAATTTCTAATTTCAATCTTAGAACTAATATTACAGTTTCAAGATTCCTCTAGTGCTAACCTAAATATTTAAAAATGTGTTTGCTATGCAAATTTTGTTAATTTTTATGTTATTTTATAATTGTTTGGTCGACATTAATCAGCCTCTATTTGACTTGAGGACAAATAAATATGCTATAAATGAAGATTGCGTCAATAGATTGTATGCATGGTAATCTGCTGTATTTATTGAGGATTTCGAAAAATGGCCCATTTCTTGTTTTAAGTAGGGAGCGTACGCAGGATTTCTGATGGAAACATCTATGATCAAGTGATTCATCAGATTGAAAAAAATAGACCCTAAAATGCACTTCAAAACTTTAGTTCTTAAATCTTTAATTTTGTTATCGAAAATTTCTTGATTTATACAAGAAAGATTTTTTTTTCATTTGAGTGAAAGAGCATTTCTTTGCATTTAGTCTAAGTCCTGCATTATAGAGTGGTTTCAGGATCTTGTTTAGTTTGTTGCAATGTTCTTTTATAGATATTGATGAAATTAGAATGTTGTCTATGCATGCTGTGAATTCATCTTCTATTTTAGGTTGATCTTTAAGGAGAACTTTCATGATGTACCATTGAAAGGTAGCACAAACATTACAGAGGCTGAAAGCCATATATAACCATTTGAATAATCCATGAGACATGATAAATAGTTTTTTTAGTGTTTGATTCTCACATAGGGACCTGCCAGTATGCTCTGCAGAGATCTACTGTGGAAAAAAATTGGTATTTAGCAGCTCTATAAAGAATATCATTGATTAAAGGCAGAGGGTAAAGTGGCATTTTATTTATATTGTTGAGCATTTGGAAATCAATGCATAGTCTGTTTGTCTCCTTGTTTAAAGAACAGAGTGGAAGAAGCATACGGACTGATTCATTCTTGAATATTCATCTTAGAGGTGCTGAGGCACTCTATTTACAAATTTGTTTATTATGATCTTGTGTTTATTTTGTGTTCAACACTGATTGCCTTACCAATGCTTATTTTTCCCTTTTAAGGATTTCAGCATTTCTGGTAAGTACTGAATTGATTTTCTGAAATTGATATTCATTTAGCTGAGGATGCGTTTCTTTTGAGAACATTGGAGCATATTGACTGTGATTTTGTTGGTTTTTAGAAATATCTCAAGTTAAGATGTTTCTAGATTTTGTAATAAACTTTTTGTTTGATATTCCAATGATCATAAGTTGGTTAGGTTTGACTGAAATTTATTTGCTGCTTTCTTCAGAATAGCTGTAACTCAAATAACAACGTTTGCTGTGCAGATGTTGAGCGAAAATCTTTTTGGAATTTATTCCATATTGATTGATAATGAAGTTGCCATTTATCAATATTCTTAATTTAATTTTGACCAAATTCCAGTGGGTAGCATTTGCTGTTTTTATCAAGATTTTTACATTGTTGTCTTCTCTTATTGTCAAGGTTCTTGATGAGTAATTGAAGCCACAGTTTTCTGTTAGAAAATCTCATCCTAATATCATTTCATAAGTAGTGGCAGTGAGTAGCAGCTATACTTATATCGTGATGGAATTTAACATTTTGGATAGCAATTGGTACTTTTCAAACAACACCTTCAATTTTTATATAATTGCCAGAAGTATTTATAAGTCTTGATTCATCTTTTTCTATGTTTTCACATGTCCATCCAATTTCAGTAGCACAAGTATCAGCCATTAGATCCTACAGTATCTGCAGTATTCTATTAACTTTAAGAATGTATTTGGTAATATTTTTGTCATCCTTCATGTTGCAACTATAAAGCAACATGTGATATTGCTTCCTTTTATTTTTGTTGTTAAAGTATGATCTGAGATTAACTAGTTTATTGTGATCTATCATACTTTCATGGTCTAGATTCATATACACAATTTATGACCCATTCTGAGAATTTCTGAACATTAGAACTGATTTTTCCTGTGAAATAAGGAAGGGTTCTAGTTATTTTAAATTCTGTTTTCATGGGTTGTTAGGTAACTGATTTTCATTTCATTATATTTGTATCAAAAGCTAATTTTGGTGTTGTTCATCAATAGCTTTTATCCTTAAAGGTGAAAGTCTCAACATTTCGGGTATTTTTTCCAGTCTTTGCAAAGTAACCATTAGGGATATTTTAAAATTGTCTGCTTAGGCAGTAGCAGGTAGTTGAGTAAATATTTCTGTGGGCTATTTGACTTTATCAGCTTAATTTTGTTTCTCAATTCCATGATGTATTTTTGGAATTGGCTTTGCTGAGTGTCTAATATGTAGGATATTTGGGAAATAATTTGTTCTTCCATTTGATTGGTGGAAGTTTGTGGATTTTTGGATGGGTGAAATAATGAAATTTGAGTTTCTAGTTTTTGCAATTACTCTTGCACGTTGATGATGATATTATTGAGTTGGCTTTTGTTTTTAGACATTAAAACTTGATCTTTGGTACTTTCTGTAGTTATTTTTAGAATATTACTTTTCATAGAATGAGGAAGGGTATAGGTAATTCTGAGAATTTTTTGTTTGTCAACCTGAACCATGACATGGTATCTTCTATGTAATAAGTGGCAATAGCAATCCTTATTTATTAGTTGTAAATCATTGGAGATAAATAGAAAACAAATCAGTCACTTACAGATTAGTAGTGGTTGTAAAAATGTTAAAACTAGCTTCAGTTCTATGTTCTTTAAAAGTTCTTGGGTCACCTAGTAGCATCAACTTAATTAGTGTCATAGCATTGAAACAATATGAGTAACATTTATAAATCAAAGCATTATAACCAACTGTTAACAAGCACTAACAGAAAATAGTGATAAGAAAACTGCATATGACTAATGCTAATGTTCAGCTGGGAGATAGTTAACCTAAGCATCAAGTACATGAGTATTATATTAACCATTAGTAATTTGATAGAGTTTAGCTTAAACACAATTTGGCTATCAACAGTGCAGATCTTCACAGCCATTGGGCAAAAGTGATATAATTAAACAAGAATGAATGCCATCAAACAAGATCATGGAAGAACTGAGCATAGATCACAAGGCTGATGCACTTGTACTGCCTCAGACATACTCCCAGCTCTTCCTCAAAAGAAAATCAATTAAGCTTCTCATCATTAAATCAGGAGTAACATGAGAGAAAATTCTAACACAACTGATTTTGAACAAACCAAAACTTTT